>JADNRX010000040.1:0-238912 GCA_015501595.1 Hymenopellis radicata
CATATTTCATTAGATTTGGGATGAGGATGCTTCTCTGGCGTCGGGGCATCAATAGGTTCCTCCTAGACGACAAGTTAGATGGTTTAGTACATAGAAAAAAGACCGCACTTGTATCAGTGGTTTGTGGGTGTGACGGATATGAAGGAATTTACAGTTTTCACGCCAGCAACGTCCACCCACACCAATCCCGACAAATGCCCACGGGACAAGGGCCATCTACGCCAATACCCCTCCGTTTATTGAACAACGTCTTGCTAGGATACCCACGCCGCCTAAAAGTCACTCCGTTGCTTGACACCAGGAGCAGGCACCAAGCCGCTTTGGGTGTCATGGGGGAACGTGATTGAAGAGTTTATCATCTGCCGAGTCGCAGTACAGCTTTCGGACGCAAAGCTGTTCACAAAATGGTACTACAAGTCAGAAGTCAAGATGCCTCCTGATTTCCTAATTTGGACACATTGCTTCGATCGTCATCAGCATCTTCCCTTAAGCCGCCACTATACCTGAACCACACGCGCTGCCCACCACATGGCCCGTACAAAGCAGAGCATCAAGGCAGAGGGCGCTGCGCTGAAAGCCGCCCGTAGGCAACAAAACGAAGAAGAGAAAAAAGCCAAGGCGCGAGAGGCATCTCGCAAGTCTATGGCCAAGTCCGTGTTCAATTCTTTTCTTCCGTTCATCCTACTCATTTCAACCTCCCAGGAAGCGCGCGAATCGCACGCCACAAGAGAAAGCGGCTGATCGTCAGCTTCAAAACCAATACTCGGCCAAACACCGACGCTGGAACCGCCTCGAGATCCTGAAGGCTGAAGACGCGCGTCGCCATAGCGATCCCGATAAACCGTGAGCACACTCTGTGTTGAATGTGCCGGATGTACTCAGGATTCCTGCAGTAAGCGCAGGCGCGTAGCACGCCTTAAGCGTATCCACGACTACCCCCATGAAGACTACCAGGAACATCAGCAGCTCAACAAAGCAAAGAAAGCGAAGAAAGCGCTCTGAATGCCAAATTACCCAAGGGCTCAAAGAATGGATCTGGGGACCGGCATGCGGAGGAGCATGGGTCAGATCAGTCGAGAGGAGCATGGGTCAGATGAGTCGAGCGAGTTGGATCAGTTGCATTGCGAAGAGGAGGAGGGCGTCAGCTATCTGTGTGTCTGAACTTGCACCTCATATTGTGTTTGTATGTCCTCAATTTGTGTAACTTTTTGAGCATGTCTTCTGTGATAAGTTAACATCTCATTCAAAGTGCTCCTACCTTTTGTTCCTCTTACCATCTCCCGCCGTGGCACACCTTCTCTCCTTGTTTATCTCCTCTCTGTCTCTCACCCTGAACTTTGGAACAGCAGCGTTCATGTCCAAATCGAATGGATAATATTAAGGTCAACCCCAGATGAGAGCGACTACCTATGATCATTTACTTCCACGTGTTTCCCCACTTAGCTCAGTTGGTTACAATGCATAAGAACAATCAGTTTGTCTTGTTTCCTTGTCAGGCCGCGGGTTTGGCCTCTGTTATCGAACAAGCTGTCCATTCCCAAAATTCACCAAAATCGATTCGATCACCCACGTGCGGAGTTCAAAAAAAACAGTTTCGTCCCGTCCTGCGACCTCCTAAAACAATGCTAAAGCATCTCCCACCCGAGATTGTGCGCTCCATCGTCGATGAGGTCGCAGTCTTGGACTTCCAAAGCTTGTGGTCGCTGCTTCGCAGCGGCCCAATATTTAGTCCCCATTGCCGCGTTTACCTCTACACCCAGATTGCGCTCAGACCTACCCCCCCTTTATGTGTCTCAGAGCACAGACATGCGTTCACCCCTTTACATATCTACGACTACATATATGAGCACATCGTGCTCTTTCTCCTGCTGCGCCACTCCTTCCACCTCTACATCCAGATTGGGCTCAGACCTACCCTCCCTTTATGTGTCTCAGACATCGTCCCTTTATACCTCGAGGACAGAGTCCTCTTTCTCTTCCTGCGCCACTTCTTCCAGCAATATGTGGGTCTTGTTATCTACGCCCTGCGCCGCACTTTGTCGAATTCCCTTGTTCGTTGCTTACCCCGTTCGCCCTTCCTCCTCATTCATGGGCTTCTTACGCAGTACAACACGGACTACGACGTCAGTCCATTTGTCGAAACGCTGACCGTCACTTTAACGGCTGTTGATGTTCGACTGTTCTGGAGGAAGATCTGTGACATGATGGCCAAGTTTCCGCGCCTGCGCGCCGTTGTCTTTTTAGAATCTCCGCCATACCTCTGGCCGTACGAGCCTTTCACTGGCTTCTATAACCATCTTCCCCCATCCTATACATTGAAAAGCATCAGGTTTTCCCGCTTTCAGATGCTCTACTGGAAGGACTTGCTGCACATCTTAGCGCTATACCCTAATCTTCAAAAATTAGAGGTTCACAAATGCCATATAATCAAGGAGCCAGATACAGTGCCATCAGCCACCGTGCAGGTCGCATTGCAGGAGCTTATCTGCATAGACACACACCAGTTTCTGAAACTTGTCGTTGACTCGGTAGCTCATCCCATTTCCTTTCGCCAGTTACGCAGGCTCGTTCTTAAGGATAGATTGGACTCACCTGCTGAGGATCTATTCCAGCACATCGGAGAAACAGTGGAAGAGGTTGTGGTATATGAAAAACATATGAATCTTTCTGCTGGTAAGCATGCCTTACATCCTTTTCGCTCCCATATCTCACGCGTACTCTCAGATCCCTCCTTCTTCATCCGTGTCCCATCTCTTATCATTGTTCTGCCCCGCCGTTGCTATAACCGCTTCCTGCGGTTTCTTCTTCGAATTATGACGTTGCCTCAGGCAGGCAAGCATCGATTGAAGAGGTTGGCCCTCGTGGTGGACTGGAACGCGGAGCGTCCCCGCTGGGACGTTATTGCTCAGATACTAGATCAGTCTACCACTCCACTTACAGTCTGCATCACTCTGGCTGGTAACGCGGATGACACTCAGCACATAATGACCTATTTCGAAGGTAGTACGCACCAGACGCGTATTCAGACCGCAGAATTTGGTTTTGAGCCACGTAGTGTTCACAAAGAGCCCACTGAATTTTTGTATTACTAGAACTACGTCGACACGACAATTCCATTGTATATAGCGCTTTCTTGTGGTTTCTTGGTAGGTCGGTCTTGGACTATCATCATACCCAGGCACACTACGAATTTGAGCAAAACTTTCTGAGCGACCCATTTGAAGTAGGCTCATGAATACGTTGAACTAGATATGTGCAATAGATTCCCAAAGTCAACAGGCAACTCGAAAGAGAGAAAGGCAATGCACCGCAGATATGAGAGCGACTGCCTACGATTACCTCGTGCGTTGAATAATGCCTACTTAGCTCAGTTGGCTAGAGTGCACAAGAAGCATTTGTCTCCCTTCATATGCACTTGTGAGGCCGCGAGTTCGAGTCTCGCAGTGGGCGTGCCAGTAGCTCTTTCTATTTTTTAATCTGGAGGAACTGGACCAATCTTCAGACTAGTAACTAGTTCCGGCGCGTAAGGCCTTGAGTAACTTAGGGTGGCGCAGTAAACCTCCGGGGGGTCTTAGTAACCGTATGAATGGGGCCCCTAGTTAGTAACAGTTTCGATACCAGCACGTGTTTTGCACACGCGATGTGGCGCACCGGCTCGCCCCCCTAACCCACTCATCTCTTGGCGGCCAAGCTTTCAATACCGTATCAATACCGTTAAAAACCGCAGTAAACCCAGTAAACCCGAAGTGTATCAAAACCTAGGGTTTACTTGACCACCCTAGAGTAACAGGAACCAAATAGGAACGGCAAGCCTTCAAGCCTGCTTAGCTCAAATGGTTAGAGCACCACGATCACATACAGTTCTCTCACGCGATGATGATCTCGGAGACACCGGTTCGAATCCCGTAGTAGGCGTACAGCCCAGCTCTATCAAACTTTTTTTGGACTTACGGCTTGCATTAGGGTGGGGAAGACTCTAGGGTGGACCTTAGGGCGGTGGTATTGATACCGACCCCGCGGCTTTAGTTTTGAAACCGTTTCTAACGGTTTCGATACCGGCACGTGATTGTGACCACGTGATGTGGCGCAGCGGTGCGCCGACTCTCATCCCGCCCTTGTCCCGCCACTCGCAGCTTCTCTGAACGCCGGCGCGCATCACGTGCCGGTATCGAAACCGTTAGAAACGGTTTCAAAAGAGATCGATACTTACCTCCCGACCCCCAACAGTTTCAATACTGTATCAATACCGTTAATAACCGCAGTAAACCCGAGGTGTATCACAATCTAGGGTAAACCTCCGGGGGGTGCACATCTTATCGTTATACCCTAATCTTCAAAAATGAAGTTTTATATTACTATATCACTAGAACTATGTTCACACAACAATTTCGATTCCCACAGTCAATAGGGAACTAGAAAGACCGAAAGGCCACGCACGGCAGAGAGTGAAATTACACCGTTCACAAGGCAAGGCCCTACCTCCAACTTCCCCGCGTTCTTTTACAGACAGTGCGGAGCTCCGGTCCGTTGCATTCAAGTAGGTATCAACCTGACAATATTCTGAGCGCTATGGCGCAAATGAAATCAATTCGTCGTCGGGTCAATACACGCGGAAAAATTGTACATAATGAAGCGCATTTGTCTCTCTGACCCCTACTATACATATCGAATCAACGTCCTACCCTCTGAAAGGCCAGATCAGTACAGTGTCATAGTTGAACGGAAATCGAACGACTCACTCCATATGGAGATCCGTATACCCAAGCCTCTGTCTTGCAGCCTTCGAAACTCGATGAAATCGCCATCGACAATGTCTTCTATTGAACACTGCATCCCAAAACAGTCTAGTATCCGTCGCTTATCATCTCCCCCAGACGAATATCCTTCCAGATAATAAACAGAAGCAAGCGCGCTGGTATAGTACGCAGGCTGCATATATGACTCCCTTCCCAAGATAATGTCGACGTCTTGTAGATTCGTTCTTGTAGACGATGCGCCTTCCCCGCATTGGTATCGAGTCTTCAGAACGTCGATGAGGGTGCTCTTGACCTGATCTTCCCAGATGGAACGATCTATTCTCGTCGCAGTAATTGTTAGCACCCGTAGATTGGGCAGGATTACCCGGTCCGAAAGACATTCGATGACTCTGTCTAGAGGACATTCTCCGTGGCAGGACAACTTGAGGTCTACGATCCCCCCCAATGCGCTCAGTGCTGCTTTAGGTGAGAAGAAATACGATCTATGATCGTCAAAAGTGACTTCTCCACTCGTAACTGTGCACCCCGAGCGCTGTACGAATCGTTGAATAATTTCCCCGTCGGGCTGGTCTTCGCGTGGACAGTGGATAGATAAGCACGTGAGCGCTGGGCATTGGATGTGATCCAAAAGCGTTATGTCAACGGTGGGAGTCATATCGATGAAGGACAATTTCGAATGGGAGACGAAGGGATGAAGTCCAGAAGTATTCGAGATTTTTTTCTTCCGATCATGTCGCCGCACATGAGCGTCATCCTTCAATGTCTTCAAAAGAGGACAGCAACGGAGCAGTTCCTGACATGAAAGGATGTCGTCGAGAGGAACGCCTAGCTCTGTTAGCTGCCTCCATGGGAATTTGATTCTCGATAGGTTTATGCTGGTGGGGGCGGAGGTGTGTATAATGCCCAGGGTCAATCGCTGCAGCTGCGGTACGTGTCTACCAAGCGATGAAATTAGACCATCGTAGGTCTCTAAGTCATCGTGGCACACACGTATCGTCAGTCCAAGTGCCACCAGCGACTTCATTCTGCCAATCTTCAAAAATGGTTCGAATACGTCAAGAGCGCCTATAAATGACGCGTCATACCAGCTTTCGGCGGTTTTGACAATAGCTGCGACTTGTGTCTTTTTTAGACTGCCCAAGGGGATATGAAAATTGTTGCGCTTTCCAGATTGCAAAAGGGCGCTTTCGAAGAGAAGTTTGGTGTTGACTTTATGACCACACCGTCTCTCCGTTACGATAAAGGTGGTCCAGAGACTCGGGCACGACCGAGCGGTTTGTCTCCACGTTCGGCAGACTTTTCCCAGCAGCCATGGACCACTACGCGAGGAAGCGAATACGTTGTACGGCTTTTCAAACGTGAGGTGAAAGATTTCAAGGAGGACCTCAGGTGGAAGCTGGTGGATGGGAGGAGAGAGCGCAACGTGCGCATCATGATACGCAATAATGTTATCCCTCTTCTTCTTTGCTGCAGCCAGGGAGGACTCGATTTTCTGGATAACACGGTCCAAGTCAGCTATATCCGCTTTGGCATCTGCGACTACATTGCGAATTTCGACTCTGGCATCATCAGTCACGAAGAACGTAACGTTTGTTCCTAAGTGGGCTTGAAAGGGAGAGGGAATGGGAATTCTGGTCGGCGTCTTGGTGGCGGGAAGGCGGCAGTGGGGGCATTCATGCGACATGGTGTCTATAAGATTATGATAAACGCGAAGGTTTTATGACCGTTGTACCGCGCGACTATTTGAACTCACTCGATGAATGACGGATGTTGCTGGCCTCCTCGTCAGAGAATTGTAGTGGATCGATGGCGATGAGTTTCGTTCCAAGTCCACGTGGGAAAGTCTGGCCGCACTAGGGGTAGCGGGAATCATGCACATGAGAGTGAGTACCTACCATTACCTCGTTGAGGTTCATAACGCCTGCTTAGCTCAGCTGGCTAGAGTGCACAAGAACCTTATCTCTCCTTTTCTCTGGACTTGTGAGGCCGCGAGTTCGATTCTCGCAGTGGGTATCCCCATTCGCTGCAGTTATTGCCTTTTTGAATGTGAACAATTACGATTTAAATTCTTTTTAGCGGGCCGATATCCGTGCTGTGGGTGTCAGCGTTCAACGTTCATCGGCACCTCCTCTAGTTGTGCTGGAGGTGGTTGCGCCCTCTACCAGGTTTTCGCCCCATGAAGGCTGCCGATCGCACGCGCCAAGTGCGTCAGGGTGGTGGTTTCGGGATAACCGCGTGGTTGTTCCGCAGCGGCTTGTCCTTGAACGACGATGGCGCTCGGGACTACCCACGACGAGCATCTTCCTCGCAACATCCGTGAAGGCGACGCGAGCGATCCCGCCACTCCGTACTGGACGGCACTCAAAGCCGTCCCACAGTCGGTGCTGCAGCGCATCCCGGAGAACATGGTGCCGCCGCGGGACGTTTTATCGGCGCACTCTGTTTTGACATCCTGCCCCCACTCCCGGCGAGCGGCATACCTGACCACACTACCGCAACTGCAGAGTCTGGAATGCCTGCGCTACCTTCGCCCGCATTATAAGGTGGCGCAGAGCGGAGGGCGCATACGACTCTTCCAGTTTTATGCTTTGCTCGATGACTTTTTATGTGAGCATATTGGTATCTTGAGTATCGAGGAAAGAAAGGTGCGTTATATTAGGGTCTAATTTACTGTGGTAAGTTAATGTGTCCCGCAGATGTATTCTTTCAGGCTCGAGACCAATCGACTGCTATGCGGCGCTCTTTACAGCCTGACGCCGCCGCCGGCAGTGGTGTGCGGCTTTCAAGAGTTTTGTCCGGCCGACAGCGACAGCGCCTGGCGTATAATGGCCCGGTTTAACACTGCGGCTGCGTTGCAGGAGAAAGCTCATGAGTGGCAGACGCGGTACGGCGACGACGACACAGAAGAGGAGGACGAAGAGCCAGAGCAGGAGGAGGCTGAGTGTCGCAGATGGGTCGATCACGTCGAGTGTTTCTTGGCTGGGGTGAGGATGATGAAAAGCGTGCTGGACATCCGGTTCCGTGCTTTTGCACCAGACCATGAAGACCTTTGGGACGCAAACACGTTACCGGCGCCAGTCACCGTCGGTCATCTCGCTTCGTGGGATAGGCTACCGCATGACCCCAGTCCGGGCTTATACCACGACGAAGTGGAGAGCGACGCGGAGTTGGATCATACCGAGTTCGAGTTGGGGTTTTAGGCTAAGCACCCAACGTTACATGGCAAGTTACTGGTACTAGTATTCACACCTACTTCATATCCCACTACCAAACTCTCTGCCGCACTGCACCATGCTGTTTATTTCTTCCTTACATCTCCTTCTCCTGTACATTTCCCTGTCACCGCCGCCCAGCGCCTCGCCCTATAAATCGCATAGGAGCCCACAGTACATACGCGTTACTCACTCCATTCACGGGTGGATTCTCCATTATGGCCAGAATCCTCTTCTAAAGGTATACTAGTCGATTCTGAGGTGGGGTTTGAGGTTCCTCAGTCTATTCCGCTTCACGTTCATTCATGATGCGTACACAGTGGTTCTGCAGAACGAGGCCATTCAGTTTTGAGGAAAGCTTATATATTGCAATAGCACATGTATACATGTCTCTCCACCCGGAAACACCTGGAAACCTTCATGAATCGTGTGTGCTGTTACTCCTCCTGTTCGCTTGCCCGCCTCCGCACTGCCCTGTCCATCCTCATCTTATCCATGCTCTTCCTTGCCTTGGCAAATCTTAAACGCTCCTCCAACTCTGCCGGACTGTAATCCTCGGGGCGCTGCAAATGCCCCAACCTGTGTACGACGTTTCCGTCTCGATCCGCTCTGAAGTCAATCGTCAAACATCATCACAAGAAAACTCTGAAAACCCATACAGGTTTCTCCTTCTCCGCTCCTTGGTCGCCAGCTTTGGACGATTGTTTTTTTTGTGTTTAGCCTGATAGCCGCGGTCTGCCTCTCGCGCGGCCTCTTGGTCTTTAGCAGGGAGTTCCTTCAGTCGCGCTCGTTTCCTAAACCAGAATTCAATACTGCAAGCAGTGCATATGAGGCCAACCCACTTACCGCGCCATACACGCTGCCGATGCCGCCCGAGCTCGCTCTTTTTTGGCTTGAGCAATCTCTTCACAAGCCTTTTTGTCAGCGCCAGTCGACACAGGTACTGGTCCCCGGGCTGTCTTCTTAGTCCGCGCCATTTTGATGGTGGTACTTCAGGTCCAAGGATTAACTTGCCACGTTCTGTCACTCATTCGTCACATTCCCGAAACCTATGCCGGTACAGCCTAAGGAAAAAGCAGATGTTCGATACATAATGCCTGCTTAGCTGAGTCGTTTGGAAAGCACAAGCGTGGTTAAGACGCCCTCTGAAGTCGCGGGTTCCAGTCTTATCTTCATAGTACTTTTTTGAAACTGGACGAACGGCACCAATTACGACTTACTTTACACTAATTGTAGGCTGGCGCAGTAAATAAACCAACGCCGGGAGGCCCGATTTGAGTCTTCACACGCATTGTCACCTTGACACTTCCTCCTCAGGTTGCGGGTTTCATGGGTATGTAATTTCCGTCTGTAGTTTTCTTATATTATTTCACTCTGTCGCAGGTCACGGGCATTCGGCGCGGTTTCGGGTCCTGCCGCGTACCGGCCCTACTCGTTAGGTACCTCCCTTGATTTTCAAGGCCTTCCTTTGACGACTACCCTCGTAACAGGTCGCTCACCAACCCAAGCGCTCAACGTCCACATTGAACGTTGAGCGCTTAACGTTCCACGCACAGCATGAAATTTCTAGGTAAGCTCTTTTCTGCCTCCTCGCTGTCCTTCTTCCTTTCCCTTTCTCTGGGTCGTCGTCGTCAGTAGGCCCTTCGCACTTGGAGGGCCCAAAAGGACGCACGACCCGCGCTGGCCGTTGCTAACCCGTGTGGTGGGCTCCCAGATGCGTTGTTCTTTTTCGTTTCTTGCGTGTGGTTCTTTGCCCCCCCCCCCCATGTTTCCCCTACCGGTGCTTATCCCCACCATACCAGAACGTCAAACGCGCTCCAAACGCGTCTTTTCTCCATACGCCGCCTTCCTGCCGTCCCAGGTTATCAAGACCCACGCCGAGGTGGGCGCACTAGTCCTCAAGCGTCTCGCCGAACTCGAACAGCACCAAGACGCGCCCAATGACGACGTATATGCGTCAACGAAGGAGAGTCCGTCCCTTCCGCCACTTCCTCCGTCGTCGCCTGCGGCGCCCTTGTCTGCGTCCATTCCCTGCGTGCCGCCGGACGCGTCGGCCCTCCCTCCGTCTCCGCTCACTCCCGACTTACCCCCGGCCGAGACATCAGGAAAGGCCTATATGCCTTAAGGCGTCTTAAGATTCATGTCACTCGAACATCAAACTTTAAGCTACAAAAGGCTCCTAAAGCTTCAAAGAGCTCCAAAGACATCTTAAGGCTGATGTATCATAGCCATGAAACTTAAGGGAGCAAAAAGGCGGCAAAAGACGCTTAAAGCTAACTTTAGACATGAGCTTCAAACACGTCTGTCCTAAGATAACTTTAGACTTGCGGCATCATTGCAATCAACTTAAGACATTATAAGATGTCTTAACACAGCTTTATGCAGATGCTGCATTCTCAAGCAGCTTAAGATTCAAAGAGTACATTATCTACTACTTATACAGATACTTGAAACTGCATCACACTTGTTTGCCTGGCTCATGGTGGGGTTCAAGTGAATAGGGAACATAAATAAGATGAAAAAACGAAACGGAAAAATATGTACAGTACGTATTAAACGATCAGCTCTGAGGAATGCTCGCTGTTAGTACACAGCCACCTTTATAACAGCAGATACGCACCGAATGAGTGTCGAGTATGAGCAGAATGGTTTTGTTCCCGTAGAGTCGGCTCACCGGCAGGGTCGGGTTGGGTCAGAGGGAGACGACACAAAGTCGGTCTCCTTGACCATAGCGGCGACGACTCAAAGTCGGTCGCGGGTATCCCAGATGTCGCCGTATCGTGGCTGTTGATAGTTGTGGTCACCGAAATACGTACCTCGAACGCTGCTGTTATCTGTGGAGGAGGAACGTCCAGCCACCAGCAATCTCGACATGGAGAAAGAGTTCCCACTCGAGGCGGTGTGTTTGTTTTGCCTGAGCCCCAATTCGGGCCTACGACTCAGCATCAGCATGCGAAAACAATACGGCGCAAACGGAGGTGAGGGGACCTCAAAGTGCTATATGGGCGACAAAACATGAAACAAAGAGACGAAGAGACGAAGACTCACCTCTTCTGAATCTGTTCTGCTTCGCTTCGATGTTACGGGATGTGCTCCCTCTTCCTCCTCGTCTTCGTCGGATACGTGAACCTTCGCGGCAGCGCCAGAAAAATCCTCAGATCCGCGTGAGTCCCTTTCGCCATCGAACTGTACTATTATGAGTGCTGAGGCATCCACGAGAACAAACAACGTACACGAAGATGACGCCTAACAGCTTCTCCGGCATTTCCTGCAGATGAATATTCATAGAGTTTGGTGTGATGTCCAGGACGATCCTCTGAAATAACGGTGGTTAGCTACCATCGTATTTATGTGGCAAAACGACTGGAGAGAACGCAGTCCCGGCCAATTCGTCGATGTTTCGCAGGAAAGGAGAGGGGTTTCTTTGGGGGCTACTCACCGAAGATCATAACTGCCACGTCGACAGAGCACAAAACACCTAGCTTGTACGCTTTTTTGAACAGACCGTTCTTCCTCTGCAGACGCGAACGCGTTCGTTAGCACACCATAAATAGCCGAGTAAAAATGGCAAAAAAAAATCGTAGAGAAATAAGGGTAGCGGTTGGTGCCCGCCAACAAAAGTAGGTTAGACAGATGGACATACTGTAAGAAAAGTTACGCTCCTATTCCTTTCGTGCTATTTCGTTGTCAGCTGGCTACTTGGTAAGGCAAGACAAGGAGCATACCGTGATGGACTGAATTTCGATTTTGCGGCGACCCATGGCGTGGAGGGTAGCATGATTCGAGCACGGGCACGTGGGAAGACAACGCAAGTGTGTGATATGGTGCTAGTAGGACAGGCAAACTGAAGTAAGTTAATGAGAAAGCAAGGGGAAAAGGACGCACTTGGGGTGTAGAACGAGCAGCAAATCGTTCTGCGCCGCGGACAGCATGCATCCGTAATGCAGTCCCATACTCCTGCGGTGGTCCTACTGCCTCAACCGAGGGCTTACAGCTCCTTGTGCTGCCTAGCGTGGAGGGCTTACGCAGGTGTTTGGCACTGCAGTGGCAGCGGGACGTCGTCGTACACGTCGCTTCAAGCCCGCATAGCGGACAGAGCAGCCTCAATGCGAGGGCTTACGCGTGAGCCGTGGTATTACACATCCAGATGGAGACGACGCAAAGTCGGTCTCCCGACACTCTGCAACGACTCAAAGTCGGTTACAGGTGCCGCAGCAAGCCTCCGTGTCGTTGCTGTTGATAGCCGTTGGCGGGGTTTGTCGTCCAGAGCCTCGTCGGCATCGATGATGGTGGCGAGAGGGCAAGAGATCGAATCCGAACACTGTTCGGATTCGCGGTCCGTGTCGCCGCCGCCAAATCGCGAGGATGTCGTCGTCGATGGCGGGCGAACGGCATGTCCGGGAGTGCTGGTATTCAACAAGAGGTATTTTGTATGATTGAGTAAGACATTTGTGAAGTATTGGAGGAAATGACAAAAAATGACTTACCAACTTGTTGCGGGCCATAAGCAGTCATGCGAAACAGACTTCCGTCGTAGGTACCATCTACGACCGCAGACGGATGACTTTATTTGAGCTGGATCCAATGTATGACATTGTAAAGTATTGGTTCCAGTAGAAATTCCAGCAGCCGGTGAGGTTTCCGGTGCTGGAGTGTGTAATCTGAGCATATACACGATGGTATACTTGCTACGGAAGGGAATTTCGAGGTCCTGCACTAAGTATATTACCCTGAATTTGGCTTAGATATATGAAACCATTATACTACAGCAGATTCCGATAGTTATATTTCCACTCCGTAGACGCCGTCGTTGTTCCGAGCGACGTTGAAGTCGTTCCGGTCGTGATCGGCAAACGCCGTATCGTGATCAGCGCCCTTTCCTCATCGTCTGTTCCAGGTCTGTTCTCTCTTACCACGATGGCATGTCAACATCGCGGTCCTATCCTGCCCCGGACTTCGGCCTGGGGCCTCACTCCTTCACCTTCTCTCGATTCTCACACTCCTGGACCACCCAACGCGAATTTACAGCCCTCTGGCAACGAGGCCCCTCATTCAAGCCGTGGACTGTGCAGCTCAACTGCCAGCGCCGTTGCGCAAGGATGACAACTTAGGACATAATAGAAAACCCCCACCCTGCTGGCGTGCAGGCTTCAAGGGTAGGACTTGAAGGCGCCGTGTCGTCGGTGCGTTTTCTTTTACCTTCTATTTTCTCAACATCGACGGTGCCATGAACATCGTCGACGTCGGCCTCATGCCACATTCTTGCCACCATTCCTGCCACCACTATGCCCCTCCTTTTTGCTCAATTCCCCCCCACGCTGATTCCAATTTGAATTCTCAGGAAATTATGCCCAAGTCGAATTGCCGCCGGCACATGAGGCCACGTATGCCTCACGTGCCGGTTGGTTTAAATTTCCGATCGGACTTGAAGTCTCCTCTCCTCTAACCACCACCACCACACCACCTCCCGACTGCTGCTATGCGCACAGTCGCCATCTCGCCGCTGCCTTGTGCACGTCGACTGTCGGTGCTGCCTTGGAACCTTGATGGATCATTGTGGAGGAGGTGGGTCGTTGTTGCCTATGGCTTCATTGAGGTGCGTGGCGTCGTCTCTATTTTTAAATATGTCTTTAACAATTCTCCCTTCCTGGGCTGTGTAGTACGATGCATGGCGGCGGCAACTACGAACACCGACGGGGACAACCCCACCGAGCACGACCTTCCCAAGCATGTCGACGACCCTATCGAGGACAACGACGACCCACCGAACACGACGACGACCCTACTGAGGACGATGACAACCCTCCCAAGCACGACTACCCACCAAGGACGATGACGACCCCACCGAGCACGACGACAGGCCTACCTCAGACGACGTCAAGCCAATCCAAGACAACGACGAGTCCATGGAGCACGAGGTCGAGGCAACCGAACGCCACGCCCACCGAGGGCGCCAATGACTTCACTGAGGACGCGCTGATGACTACAATCCTGAGGACGACAATGAGCTCGGGGACGATGATGAGGATTATGTGGCTAAGCACCAAGGATCCTGGCAATCACTGAGGACGACGACGAGCATCAAGGATGATGGCGGGACGTGTGCGACGACAAGCGGGACGTGTAAAACGGGAATGAGGATACGCAAGACTCGGACAAGGATACCCGAGACTCGGACGAGGGGCGACGCTCTTGTGCATCGGAGGAGAACAACTAAGATGCGGGCTATGTCGACCACCACAAGGACGACAACGAGAAGCGAGGACTACTGCGAGCCCCGAGCGCCACGACGATCACCAAGCACCATGACGAGTCAATCATGATGAGCACCGAGGACCACGCGATGTGGACCATGACCTCGACGAGCAGGCCACTGAGCCTTACTTACCATGGGGGACATGCATCATGAGGATGTGGCTAAGGGGTGATAACTGCAACCCGGATGGATGAAGGTTTGAGGTGTTGGGTTGTATATAGCTATTACTGTAGCTAGTTCCATTTTTGTCTGTTTATGAATTATTATGTGTTTTTGCTATTCTTCGTGTGCATTTCCTGAGCTCAAGTAGCTTATTATTATCCTTACTAATGCTTGGTTGTGAGATGCAGTTGCAAAGCGGTTAGAAGGCAGTTAGAAGGTGGTTGACAGGCACTTGAAAGGTACTCGGAAGGCACCTGGAAAGCAACTTAAGCCAAGGTTCACAACAACGTATGCTTTAAGTTAACTTTGTAATGCTTTACGAAGTATGAAAAGGCAGCTTTAGAAGCTTTTCAAGTGCTTTTTAAGTTACCGAAAAGCAGTTCAAAGGCAACTTAAGATAAGGTTCACAGTGATGTATGCTTTAAGTCAACTTTCAAGAGCTTTTTAAGAGCTTTTAGAATGCCTTAAGGTGTCTTAAGATGCCTTAAAGTACATGTCTCTGTGAACCTTTGTTTTAAGCGTCTTATCAGCTTACTTATCTTTATGATCTTTTTACGTCCTAAGACGCTTTAAGTTGCTTAAAGTTGCCTTAAGGCATATAGGCCTTTCGAGATGCTACAGCAGAGACTGACAGAGAAAGGACTTACTTCTGGTGGATCTTGATGGTACCACGCCGAACGTGGACCTGCGGTGATACTGAGCGCGCGACAAGCTCCGGGGATACTGAGCGCGCGATTACTTCCGGTGATACTGAGCGCGCGACGAGCTCCGGTGATACTGAGCGCGTGATTACTTCCGGTGATACTGAGCGCGCGACGAGCTCCGGTGATACCGAGCGCGCGATAGGCGGGTGGTTGGGTGGGGGTTCACTGCGTATGAGGAATTGATCACCGGGAACGACTTTGATAGGCTGACGGGCCTTGCGCCAGTTGTATCCACGCTTGTATTGGAAGGAGGCTGTGGGCGATGCAAGGACAAAGCGAAGGTTGGGAAACCAGTACGGGTGAAAATAAGGCCATCGTCGCTGAGGAACAACAATGATACGAGCATGACCGGGATCTTCGCTATCCTACACGGAATGTTGGTAAACTGTTGACTATGGCAAAGGACCCGAATTTACCCATCGTGGAGCGACATAGACAGTGATAGTCGTTCGAGCCATAGTGAGTGGATCAAGCACCGACTTGGACGGACTAACATCGGGCGAGGGAAGGTTGATGATTGGAAGGCGGAATCGGGCGCGTTGGGCCCAGTCTGCGAGGTGCTCCTCGGTGCACCAACGAAAGACACCCTGGCAGGCAGAAGGTGTGAAGACTCGCGTCTTCGATTGCGGGGCTCAAGTAGCTTAGGAAGTCAGTGAGTAGCAAACCCTGTAACTCTGGGTGCATCAGAGAACCTGTAACCCAAGTCTGGGTCCTTACCAAGGAATGGAAGCAGTTACGGGTGCTCAGCCTGAGAGAGCGAGCACTAACGCGGCATCATTCGGGAGACGACGCGTCTCCGAGAACTCAACACTTCACGATCACGGTGTAAAGCAAGTCAAATTCCAATTGCGTAATCAGCGACACAAGTAACTACGATCATGTATATAAAACGTTGTATGAGTCCTTACAATGCCTTCCCATGGTAAAACCTGACCGCAATTTCTTGAGATACCTTGGTCCGAGCCGGTTGGAGTACGAGTCAAGTATGAGTTCTACTCAAGTCTCACTTGAGGGACACCACAACCTTCCGCACATAATGAGCACTCATCTAACTTTAAGTGCTATTCAAAATGCACTCAAGCCTATCTTAAGGCATCCTCCACTCAAATCTGTGAGGCAACCTCAAGTTCAACTCAAATACTCTCAAGTCCCACTCGACAGAGCATCAGAAAAGGGTCTGGGCATTTCAATAACTATGGACAACTATAGATGTCGGGTGCTTGCGGCTGCTAGTACCTGCAGGCAAAAGTGACACCATTATTCGCACGGACGTACAAGTCATTTATTCCGTATATATCTTGTGTGCGCATCACCAGGCAACTATGTCTTGGGCGTTGGCGTGGAGCAGTGCCTCGCCTAGGAGAGGAGAACAGCAGCAGCAGCCACCTAAGACAGGATTCAGTCAGTCAATTTGGCGGAGAGAGAAAGGGGGCAGTGTACCTCTCGTCCTCGTCCATCCGTCCTTGTAGTCCTCGCAGTCGCTTTCCTCATCCATCCTCGTCATTCTTGCAGTCATCGTCATCGTCCTCGCCCTTGCAGTCATCGCCAGCGTTGTCCTCATGGGAGGTCACAGTCGTCCTTGCATCATGTGCCATCGTACGTGTCGTCATTTGGGTCGGCATCATCGTGCGGATCTGTGTTGTTCTCTGCGGGTCCTCATATCTGTTCGCCTAGGAAACGGCACATCAAAGCGCACTCTAGAAAACAGAAAAACGTACAGTGTCTGAAACACTGTGCAGTGCATTATCAGATTCGATGAATTCAGGCACTGCAGTGCTAGGATTTTTGTTTTCGCACATGGACGACTGCTGCTAACAGGACAAAAGTTCAGACGGGGGTTTAAAGATCCAAGGTCAAACACACCCGCCGTCAGCGTCTATGAAACACCCTCAAACGACGTATCCGGTCTGAGGCAGCGGCGCTCTTGCTGAAGACACCAGTGTGGGCGACACTGAGTGTGGTGTCGAGGAAGGGCGGTAATTTGTACACTCTTCGGAGTCGCTGAGCGTAACCTTAGGCTTGATTCCGTTAATCTCAGCCAGTTCATCGTTGGAAGAGGAGGCCGTGGCGACGGCCGTCGCTCACTGCGTGGTGGAAGTGGTGGGAAGAGGCGAAGGAAACGACCGAGCTTGAGGTCGGAAGAGCGACGCGTCCATTCATACTTGGAACACTGACGAAGCCATATAACATACCAGCGAATACGAATGTGGGCAGCGCTAGCCGAGTACTCCCGTCAATGACACTTGTCGTCGTCGTCGTTGTTATGGGCAAGCCCGACTCCGGACTCCACCAGGAAATACCACTCATGTCAAAGCGTTGTTAGAGACGTCGTCGAAGTGGACGCCCTATAGCGGCGGCGGGACATCAAAACCTACAGAAACTATGAGCACGTTGAGTATAGAACACGCACGACTTACCAGTACGCCGAAAGGCGACGAAGGACAGCGACGAGGCCAGGTAGCTACGAGGGAGTTCAGTCGGCAACGTGACTCACCTACGATTCCATTCGCACTATCCGATGCTGATGAGAGTCAGGACGGTGTTTCATCGCGGGTGATGGAGAGGTGTCGTTGGTGAGAGAAGCCTAGATACCGTCAAGTTGAGTAGGAAAAAGATGAACAATGAAAAGTACGTACCATCTTGGGCTGGTTGCGTCTGCGACGCCATCCAGCCTCAAATAATCCAACCTTTGCCTCATTGGAGGCACAAACACGATGGCGCGGGGGCTCATTCAACCTCTTGAAGCCCGCTGCCGTCCTCCAAAAAGTGTTGCGGCTCCCTCGTGAGGCTTACGCGTTCGCGCTGCTCGAGCGCGATTCTAAGCGAAAAAGTCGTCCATCACGCTCGACCTCTTGGGTGCGTTTAAGACGTCGAATGGGTTGGGACGGCGTACAGAGCAGAGAGTGAAGCAACGGCGTATTGTGGTGGTAGGAGGCAAGATTGAAGACCGGCCCTGTTGCCGGTGTCAGCAACGTGAGCAATGCTGATTCTGGTCCATTGTGTACCCGATGGACTATTTGACTGGTCCGTCGGGTACACAATGGCGCCGAATCGTTGCCTGGGAAGGTCGCTTGGCAAACATAGCCAAAGCCCTTCCCTCCTTGTCAGCAACCACCACCACGACGGTTGAACACGCTTAGCGCACACCTTTACTCGCTTGCGCAACTGCTCGCACCACGACTCGCAGCTTCACCTGGATTTCACGACCCTCGTCAAAAGCGTCAAGACGATGCGGCAGAATGTTATCAAAGACACGTCCCATCGCGAGAGGACTTCGACGACAAATGTCTGGTTTTCCGCGTATGTTACGCGTATACTTTCTTCTCGTTCCAACCGTTAATTTTTGCACTCAGCCCATCATCTTCGACGTGTGCTCTAAACCCAGTCGAAGACGCGTTCATTTCGTTGAACTCTAAAGAAATGTCAGACTCGGGGCATTCTGGCGAAGCGACCACTCCATCCGAGGATGCAAGGTTTGGCGCCTTCTTCTATCCTGTTGGCGCTCGAGTTTACGCATCCCAGTCCCCGTCATGTACGAGTACCGAAGGCCAACTTGAAAAGACTATCCGGTTCTTGTGATACGTCGACCGTCAGGTCGGTCGTGGTCGGTACATTCGGTGCGTCTTGCGCGTACAACTCTTTCGACTGTCTATCCTCACATATACAACAGTGGGAAGCGGCCCCTTCTGATGTTTCCAGAGGAAGATCTCATGCCGAATCTAATTGACATTTTTTTCAGCAACATCCCGAATTATCTCGCCGTACTCCACGAGCCCAGCTTTCGGCGTGAGGTTGCCTGTGGTCTGCATCATCTCAACTCCAGCTTCGGTGGTGTGGTCTTGATGGTCTGCGGTGTCGCATCGCGCGCTTCACGGGATAGTCGCGTTCTCCCGGATGGCGCGTCGGAGCCCTGGAAATGGGTTGACCGAGATCCTCGCTAATCGGATGTCCAACGTCCTGGAGGATACTAGCGACGATTCCTCTCGTATCTCTGCCCTCGAGTTTGGCTCATAGGTGAAGGACTTGCCAGAGCTCCTGCTCCTTCCTCTTCCCGCCTTCCTTCAGTGAAACAATATTTTTTACGCTCGTTAGCGCGCAAGACGAAATCCAGATGTCTGGAAAGCGCGCATTATACATAGCAGGCGTCGACGGGAAGGCGGTGCGGCAAAAGTTGAGGTGCACGATGATTCGACCTCGACATCGTCGACAGGAGCGTTGGGCTCATTTTTGCTGGCTGTAGTTGTATCCAGCAACGTCAACAACAGCGAATCCATAACCAAGACCTGGAAGGTGATTTGTTCCGTCTTTTTCCCGTCGCCGCTGTTGCTGACAGTGCCCAGGCCTGCACTAAGATTGCTCGTTACCTGGAACAGGCCAGCAAAGATGATGCCTTTCACGAATAACCGTCAGACGCGGGACTACACGCCAGTCGCGAATGGCTGACCCACTTTCGCACGTCGAGTACTGACTCGTGATCACTCCGCGGGCATGAGGACGTCAGGCCACAAGCCAACGAGCCTGTTTTCATATCGCAGTGTCTCATCGCCAAGCATGGATCCACCGGTTCTGTCTAAGACTGTTGCTGAGAGCGACTTCTACAGCGCCGCTGTCAGCAAGAAGCTGCTCGTCCCGAAGCACGGCAACTCGCTCATTGTTCAGCTCGTGCTGAAGCTGGCCGTTGACTCTGAGAGATCGTACTCGATGTGTGACTAGTTCTGACTAGTCTTACCTTCATCTAGTCACTGTGTCTCGTCTCTCAGTTTTGAATACATTCCCTAATTTGCATTTAGCCTGCATATCTGAACATGTAAGATTAGGATAAGATGGGATTTGTTGGAGCCAAGATTACAAGTAAGAGTAAGAGTATGAGTCTAGTGCAGAGGTGGGTTCTGTCTTAAGAATCTTATCTTATCCCGGTTTGACCGGGAAATCTTAAAAATTGTTTTAGTGGTACTTGAGTAGAACTCATACTCAACTCATACTCGAACTGGCTCGGACCTAGGATCTCAAGAAATTGCCATCAGGTGGTTGTCCCATGGGAGTAGGGTACGTCAATCAGTAGGGTACGTCACTCAACCGTTCAACCAAGCTGGATGAGGAGGCCTCAGCTTCTTCCGAGGGAGCGCCTTCCAGTACGTGATTGAAGAAACGATCCATGCGACCACTAATGGCGGTCCAGTCCTTCTGCAACTCTTTAGCCTCAGCGACCACCCGCGAACGTCGAGAGCGCCGGGTCTGAGTGCGAGAAGAGTGGACAGGCTCCGTCTGGGGGGGAATCTTCGGTGAAGACGGAGACGAGTCCTCTTCCGGTCCCATGATCTCCAGAAGCTGGCGAGCTGATTCCTCGAGATCTTCGACGAAGACGGTCCCTAAACGCTCTGGACGGTGGCTGCGCTCGGGAGTGGATCCAGGGCGAGGTAAGGGGTATGCTTCGATGGGTACCTTCGACGGCACTGACGAGGCGTACAGCCAGTTCGAATACCGGAGAAGGCACAGGCCGCTGTTGTCGTATGAGTACACTCTCCAAGGGGGAGCCGGAAAGCCATATTCCTTGGCATCGGCGATGTATCCCGCTGGTAAGTAGAAACTGCCCGGATGAGTTACGACCAGGGCTCGGCCGTGCTCATAGTCGAAGTATACTACAGGATGAGGGTTGCCAATCCATCGGGAGTCGAGCGGGGTGCCATGGACGAAGCAGAAAGGGAAGTCGTCGTCGGGACGAGAGAGATCTTGCATCATGTAGAAGAAGTCAAATACGCCCACACCGGGCGGGGGTTTGGGCGGAATGATGCATTTCAGATAGTTGTACCCCATCCCTAACGTCCTCAAAGGAGATGGAGTATAGCGCTCGTACCGTTCCATAAAATGGTTGTCCCACACGCTTTCTGCCCGATTGCGCGCATAAGCAAGAGTACCGTCTTCATCGGCAATCAGAATGGATGCGAAATATCCTCGCTGACGGCTGGAGTTGAGGTCCAACCCATAGCGTTGGACGTAGGAAGGATCCGTAGACCGACCCGTCTTGGCCTCCGTTACGACGGTGCCTCCCCTCGACTCGAAAAACTCTTCGTAAGGCGCGGACGAAGCGTGACGGAAAAGGGTAATCGCGAACTCCCAGGGAGCATACAGGGTAGGCGCTAGCAATTGGGACTCTTCCGGATCTGACAAGCAGCTAGCGAAGAACACGGGTGCTCGCGCGACCACGGAATACCATAAGAGGTCGGCTTCGGACATGCCTTCCACAAACACGCCCATGAGGGAGTCATCCGCGGCAGGGAACGTCGCGGGGATGGCGATAGACATATCGCCTCTCCGCGCGACTGACTCGGCCTGAGTGTAGCGTAGCCAGGCCTTCTTTAGCCTCATTCCTCGCTGTATCTGTGTGAAACTGTACAGTCGGGTCGAGTAGGTCGTAAACTCGCGCAAGTTGTGGATGTCAACCGGCTTGGGAAAGGTCGGGCGATTGGTCCAAAGCGGGGAGAGCGCCGCAGCGGTAGTGGCCAAATCCGACATGCGCAGCCAGAGCGCGAAGTTCTCGTCGAGTAGAGCGAGGATGAGTCGCTCATCGACTCCGACTAGGGCCTCTTGGCCTTCTCCCATAACCAGCAGATTGTCGGTGAAGTCTACCCACACACATCGGGGCTCGCCTTCCTGAGGTCCGGACTCTAGAAGTGGCAACCACGGGAATTGAGAGGAGAAGTTTTGCGGATTCTCGAGAGGATCGAAGATCCCAGTATGCCCATCTACTCGTAGAGTCTCGAGGGTGGCGTGCAGGGAGTCAAAGTCGGGATCCTTCTTCCCTGGCACCACAGGGCACAATCGGGAATTGATCGACCAGATCTCTAGGAGACTGGGCGGCTCATCCTCTTCTCTCTCGAAGCTGACGATTCTTCCGCGATAATCTCCCCGACACGGCAGCTTCCCTGTATATCCTTGCCCCAAAACGGGAACGTGTTCGGCGTATCCTGCGTAGCCCGAGACGAGGGATAGTCCTTTAAAGGAGGCGTCACGGAAGGCGATGGCGTTCGTGCGATCTGGGGGAGGAGATGACATGGTGGTAAGAGTCAACCTGCACTACAGGTTCCGCGACTTTTCGTACGCTCTTCTGATGTCGGGGGCATTATGTAAATCTTGTTCCGTCTCCCACGTATCATCTTCCGGTCCGTATCCCTTCCACCTCACCAGGTACTGCTTCCTGCTGCCTGATTTCTTCGACGATAACCGGTGTCCTAAGATCGCCCCCACTTCGTATTCCTCAAAAGTCCGAATGCTAACTCTCGTTGCTGGCATTATCTCCCTCTCGCCGAGGTAAGCGGGAGACGGCTTGTATCTCCTGAGATGCGCGAGGTTGATAACCGAGTGCATGGGATAATCGTCAGGCAAGCGAAGGCGATAAACCTGAGGGTTAATTCTCTCCATAACCTCGAAGGGTCCAAGCCCTCTCTGTACTAGCTTCTTCCCCGTTCCTTCAGCTTCCACCAGCTGTAAAGAGTGCGCATTTACCAATACTAGATCTCCCGGGTTGATCTCCTTCACAGGTCTGCGTCCTCGGTTATACGCGACCGCCTGTCTTTCCTGAGCTGTTACTAGCGCGTCTCTCGCCAATTCTCGTTGTAACTCTCGGTCTCGTATATACTCTTCCCCCATACGGCTGTTAATCTCTGAATCCGCAGGGCGAGCTGGATTCCAGGCGTATGGTACGGTCGAGACCGCCGGTTTATAACCCAACAAGAGTTCGTCGGGCCTTGCCTCGGTGGATGAGTGACGACTAGAGTTGTAAGCGAACTTCAGCTCCCCCAGCCATTTGGCCCAGTCTTTCCGGTTTCCTTTAACGTAGGATCGCAGCATTACTTCGAGACGCGCGTTTAGGATCTCGGTTTGTCCGTCCGTCTGCGGGTGGTGAGCGGTCGATACCGCCAGCTTTGTGCCATAGAAGGAACAGACTGCCTTCCAGAACGCGCTTGTCCAGCGCTTATCGCGGTCGCAAATGATCTTCGAAGGCAACCCGAAGGTGTCGACTACATGGTCTTTGAACAGTCTCGCGAACCCTTCCGAGCTTAGCTCGTTATGAGTAGGAATCATCAGCGCAAATTTGGTGAGCTTATCCACTATTACCAAAACCGCAGTGAAATTTTCCGTTCCCGAGGCTGGAAGACCCGTGATCAAATCCAAAGAGACTGTCTCGAAAGGTCTTTCAGGAATGGGAGCTGGACGTAAGCCGCCTTCCATTCCCGAGCGGTCAACCTTAGTTTTCTGACAATAGTCGCAGGTCTGTACAAAGATCCTCGAGTCCTTAACCATAGTTGGCCAGAAGAAGATACCGCGTAGACGATTAAGCAGGCTGCGAGCGCCTCCATGCGCCCCTTCGCTGGCTGAGTTGTGGATCCAATTCAGAACCCAGTTAACCATACTGCGAGGCACGCATAGGCGCATTTGCCAGTTTGCATCTGCGAAATAGAGCAGCCCACTTTCCGCACGTCGATAGTGGGACGGGGTCAATGGTTGGTCTGCTGACGGAGCCGCTCGAGCGTACGCATCTTTAAAAGAACGGTCGTCTGCATAACCGGCGACGAATTTCTCGACCAGTTCCTCGTCGACGGAGATCAAGAGTTTAGAATGCCTATCTTCTTGTAAATCTTCCTGAATGGCTTTTTCCACTGATTCTGGGGTGCCCCATTCTTCTAGATCTACTTCCTGAGGCAGCTCATCCATTAGGTTGCTGTCGTCTGGTAAGTGGAGGTCCTTCGAGCTGGAAGGTTTAGGTTGCGAAAGTGGAGAAGAGGATTCTGGAGACTTCTTCGATTTCGAGGCCGCAGGCTTCGGCGGAGGCGGGACGGTCATTTCCTTCTTCTTGGAACCCGAACGAGTCTGAACGGCTTCCACCCGAGCGGTGAAGGGTTCGAGTAGATCCTCCCACCACCAAACTTCAAAAGCAGCTCGTCGTGCAGAAGTTTTCTTGTCCTCAAGCTGTTGGGCGGCGTTGACCGTATCCTCGTCTGGTCGGATTGGGTCTGAGGCGTCGACTGAAGGAGAGTGATGTTCCGGAATTCGCGGTAGTCTCGAGAGCGGGTCAACGTTGGAGTGGACTCGACCGGGACGATGTACAATCTTTAAACCCGGGTATGCAGCGTAAACTGCGCCCCAAGCTGCCAGTCGTTTATTAGTATTCTCATAAACTCTTGCCCATTGCAGCGCCGCGTGATCCGTGATCAGGATAACTTGCTCGCCTTCTATGAAGGGTTGGAATTTCACCAACGATTCTTTAGCCGCGAGAGCTTCACGTTCTGTCGCACTGTAGTTGCGTTCAGCCGGTTTGAAGGTCCTGCTCCAGTACACGATAACTCGCTCCACATAGACCCAAGTATCCTCAAAATTCTCCGCCCAGGTGAGTACCTCTTCTGCTTCATCGATGTCCTTCGCTACCTTAGTAACTAGACGAGGAATAGGCAGTTCGTGTTCGAACGATCGTTGTAACCGTTCGTACGTCGGGGTTCCACGTAAGTCTCGTATCTGAATCTTCTGCACCTGCTGAAGGCTAGCTCCCAGAGCGATATCCGAAGCGTCCGTATACAGCCGGTATGGTTGTCCTGCGACAGGATGCCCCAGTACCGGGGCCATAGAAAGGGCTTCTTTCGCTTGAGTGAAGGCTAACTCTTGCTCAGCCTCCCATAGGAATTTGGCGCCCTTCTGCAGCAGGCGGAACAGAGGAGCGGCAATAAAGGAGTAGTAAGGAATGTATGCGGAGAAGTATACAACCATTCCTAAAAACTTCTGCAGATCCGATACGGTCTTTGGGCGTTGTAATTCCAGAATAGCCGCTACCTTCTCTTTATGCGTAGAGAATCCGAGGCGCGATACTTTATGGCCCAGAAGGAGGATCGAGGAATACCCGATAAAACACTTCGAAGGGGCTAGGGTAATGCCAGCCGTCTCTATGGCGCTGAGAACCCGATCCAGATGGACTAGGTGCTCTTCCCAGGAGCGGGAGTATACCACTATGTCGTCGATGTATACCAGGGTGAAGATCCAGAGGTATGGAGCCAATATGCCTTGCATGACTCGTTGGAAGATTGAGGGACCGTTCCGAAGTCCGAATGGCATCCTTCGAAACTGGTACAAACCCATATGACTTCTAAACGCTGTCTTTTCTCGATCGCCCTCTGCCATCTCCAGCTGAGTGAATCCAGCTAAGGCGTCGAACGAGGACAATACCTGAGCTCCCGATAGAGCCTGCAGTATTTCTGACTGCCTGGGAATGGGGAATTCGTCTGGTATCGTCTTGGCGTTTAGCTCACGGTAGTCGACCGCGAGGCGAGGTTTGCCGTTCCGAAATACGACTACGCATGGGAAGCCCCAAGGACTGACCGATTTCTCGATTACTCCTTTTTCAAACCATTCGTTAACTTGTTTTTCGATCACCTCTCGCTTCAACGGGGAGGCCGCGTACATAGGTTTCGAAATGGGAGTATCCGCGCCTTCTTTCAGATGAATTGGTACCTTCACGTCCAAATGGCCTAATCGCCCATGTACGCCGAAAGCTCCCTCTCTTTTCTTCAAGAGCTCGATCAGTCTTGGCTTGATATCTTCCGGGATATCTGGTCCTAGGTTCACCAGTTCTGAAACATCTTCATCCGAGGGCTCTTCCGGTAGAGCCGCTAACTTGGGGCCCCAGGAATCGTCTTCCTCCAATCCGACGTCTAAGGGGACGAATGGGTTTGGTTCCGCTTGAATCTTGTCTTGTTCTTTATTCATTTTCTCTTCTTCTTTTCGTATACGTTCTCTGCTGATCTTGTAGGCTTGTCCCGCGTCGTCGTCGTCGTCCAGAATTTCTTCCATGACAGTGCGTTGAGAACTCGCCGGAGTGGTAGCAGGATTGCTGGTGCTTGGAAGAGAGGTCTGCGAGGGCGCCACAGCTGGAGATGTACTCGCAGAGGGCGCCGACTCAGCTTGACCTCTGGCTTCTCCTGCTTCGAAATCCTTTGCCGCTTCCGACGAGGCCGAACTTCCGGACGTAGTCGTTGCCCCCGTTGCTTCAGATTCCGTATCACTCTCCTCGCTCCCCTCAGTACTCACTTCCTCCCTCATCATACTTTCCACCCACACTCTCATCGTCTCCGCTTTGGCCGTGTAGGTCTCGTACAGCTCCTCGCCCTCCGCTGGGGAGTCCAGGTCTAGTTCGGGGTTCAGCAAGTGCCCCACCAAGTCTCCTGCGCGAATCATGATTGGCCTCGTCCCAGGATTAGCCATAGGTAAGTAGGGGCTATTGCTCTGAATCCAACTGGTCGCTATTGCTGCTACCTCCTCGTTTTCGTTCGCTATGAGCACTTTATCAACGATCCAACTCTCTCTCTCTCCCCAATCGGCAACTACTTCTAAGTATTGCACGAAGCCTGGTTTCACGATTAGATCGTTCGCTGCGTAAACTGGAGGTGGCGCAAATGGTACGCTTGATCGTCGCCGAGCCCTGGCGCGTCGGGCAAGTTTTCGTCGGACGAATGAACTAGAATGCGCGAACGATTGCCGTATTTCGAATCCCAACTCTACCTCCAAAGATGATGACGCTTCAATCCTATATCCCTGACGAGGCAGCGTCATGAAGCAGTGCCCCGAGGCTCTCCGCTCGACTCCCATCTCGTATGATGTCTGGAAGTCCTCGCTGAGTAGCAGTGGAGACCACATACCGCGTACTACGTAGGCTTCGACTTCAAAGCTGATGTCCTTGCCTTCCGTAGTCTTTGTGATGTAGGTGAACGTGGTATAGCCTAAAATCTTAGCACCTGCGGTGAGTTGGTACAATCGTATTCGCATTCCGTCTTTTAGAGCTGGTAGATCACGACGAGAGTTGAAAAAATCTTCCGACATTAGAGTAATATCCGCGCCAGAATCCAGCTTTCCCTTGACTGGGGGAGAGTCAAGCGAATTGATGTGTCCTTTGATGTGGAGCGCAGCAATGCCAGATGCGCCCCGTCCTTCCGGTCTCATACGCACCTTGGGGATAGCTTCAATGACTTCGGTCTGATCAGAGGCTTCCTTAGTCGGAGACGCGCGCGACGGCGAGTCCTTGGAGAGCTTCCTTCGTGCTTTGCGATTAGCTCCTCCGGCGTCTTCTTCGCGATCGTCAGACGACTTAGTCTTCGACTCTAGAGCTTCCCGGCGTCGAGTATTGCGATTAGGAGGGGGAGCGGGCGATGAGGCCGCAGACGCTGCTTCCGGCAGTTCAGGTTCCAAATTGATCTGGGGCTCCGATGATGCTTCAGGTAGTAAAGCTTCTGGACTAGTATGGGACTCTGTATCCTTACAACTCACGCAGCAAGCACGAACACATTTGGTATTGGTTTCGATACACATCGCTTCGTAATGCAACTGGTCACTTAAAATGTCCGAATCTGTAACGTCCGACTGAATCTCATTAGCCGAGTAAAGATGATGCCAGCGTTCGAAATGAGGACACTGGTGGGCGTAGTGGAACCGACTGCTGCAGACGAAACAATTCCGGCCGTCCTCAGGCAGTCTGGCTGCCTTCACATCGTCGCGGCAGGCGAAGGTTTGTCCCTTGTACTTGCCTCCTTTGGGCCATTCAGCTTCCGGGACGGTCGCCATACGAATCCTTTCCGTCTTGTGAGCCCGTTCGATGGCTGCGACGAAAGCGTCGACCACGGTTTCGAGGGGTATGGAGCTCGAAGCTGTGGGAGGAGTTGACATGGAGTCATGGGAAGGGGAGAAGTTAACTTCCTTCGCTGAGCGTGGGGTATTTTCTCCTTCTCCCCGCGTCCAGTGCGCTATCAGGGCTTTAGCGTTCATGGAGGCTAGATTGATAAGAATGCGTAGGTTCCTGGCTGCGTTGGAGCTCAATAAAGTCTCCCATTCCGGCGGCTGTGTACGGAGTACTCGGTCTACTACGGCTGGGCCGTCCTCCTCGACGAAGAGGAAACTATGATGCCGAGTACGTCGATGAATAAAATCGACTGGGTTTTCGTGGCGATGCCCGTGCTGGCGAAACCTCATTTCCTCCCACTCCTGCATTCTTCCGGCTACCCACGTCTTGGTGAGGAAGAATTCCCTGATGGCGACGATTAGGCGAAACCAATCCGCGCGTAACCACTGTTGCTCCGTTAACGGAAGTCCCGCCCACCAGTTTTGCGCTCGGTCTGACCAATAATGGGGCGCCATATTAGCAATTCCCATCCGCATCTTCGAACTCATCCAGGCCAATTGCTGCATCTTCGCGAGGTAGTCGACGGCGGTAGTGTCCCCTCCATCCCAGGGGGGAATAACCGATGGGGGTAGCTTATGGTTCAGCTGCCATTCGATGCCATCGTCGTCGTCGCGAGGTCCGCGTCGACCACCGCCTCCTCCAGGTCCACCACCGCCTCCTCCAGGTCCACCACCGCCTCCTCCAGGTCCACCATTGCCTCCTCCTCCGCCACCGTATCCACCATAGCCTCCTCCACCTCCTCCACCATGTCCATCGTAACCTCCTCCACCACCCGGATAACCTCCACCGCCATTGCCTCGTCCACCACCTCCACCGCCGTCATAGCCGTTTCCTCCCGGCAGGCCACCTCCACCCAATCCTCGACCATTAGTAGGAGGAATACCTGAGGGAAGCTCAGGATCCTCTCCCGTACCAATGTAACCGGGTCCTGCTCGCATTCCAGCGGGTAATTCTAACTCAGCTCGATTGTAGTCTTGCGCGGCTGTTGCAGCCGCCTGATGATTAGCCGGGCTGACAGGAATGTAGCCGCGACGAGCTTCGCTGGCGAAGTCTTGGAAACGACCCACGCCCGGTAACACTGAAATGGGGTGAAGGTCTTGTTGAGGAGCTTGTTGAGGGGGCCTCGGAGCGCGAGCTGGAATCACTGGAACACTTCCCGAGGTGGAGGAGTGAATACTACGGCCCCAATTGACCGAAGCCTTCCCCTTCGCCTCCCGTACTGGAATAGACTCCATTAAGTGATGGATGTGCGCCGTAACGTCGGTTACCAGTTCGTACTGAGTGTCCCCGGAAGGTGGCAGGCCATATACTGACGGGTTAGATTGCTTGTAGAATTGGTCCAGGCGGGCGTGGTTCTCGCTGTTGAGACGTTTTACCAGGTAGTCTGCTTCGCTTGGGTCTATCTGGCGAGCGATCTCATAGTAGGCGGGACGTCGCAAATACTTGCCGACTTCTGTGCGCCCCCCGCCCGATCCTTCGTGCGTTCGGACGTCCGAGATGGTCGATTCCAATTCGGGAAGACGAATGCGCGGATAGTCGTTCCACATGCCTTGAAGGCCCAGCAGGTACCGGTTAAGGCGTAGTTGGGCATTACGAAGGCGCTCTTGCCAAACGCCGAAGGTGATGAGAACCCGAGGAGCGTTGCTGCTTTGCTCTAATAGCTGTAGAAGCTTCCAGCCTGGGTCCATCTGGAAAGATCCTTCTCCAGACCATAGGAACGCGTGGAACGAATCCAAACACTGCGCCACGGCTAGCGCGACGTGCGCCAGCTGCTCCAGGTATTCCATTGGCAATCCCCATAACGGAGCCGCGTTAGGCGCGAGCGGGTTGATGATGCGGATTAAGTCTTGACGAGTAATGATCATACCTAGCGCCTCTTCAACAGCTTCTGGTAGATTTCTCCAGAAGTTCCCGGTGTGGGGGTATGAGACGCGTATTATAAGCTCTCGAACCCACAAAGTCTCTTCGGCAGACCTCCGAGGCAGCAGTCCATTAACCGCACCGAACGGGGCGAGGGGATCTTCCTCCGCTTCATTCGGGTTCCACGGCGCATGGAAACGAGCTACTGATGCAGTCAGCGGCTCGTCGCGGGGACTATACGTGTTCCCTGGTCCTACTAACAAGAAGCTGTCGCCTCGCTCATCTTTCGACTCGCGGGCAACTCGCAATCCTGCTGTAACACTCTCGAAGATTCGAGAGGACCTGGGGCTCACGATAGTCGACCCCGTTTCCTGTGCTATATCCGGTTCGACGACTGGTTCCTCTTGAAATAGGAATTGTCGAGAGGGGTGGGGTTCGGTTTGGGGCAGAGGGGGAGTAGCAGACAGAGTGGATTCTGAAGATACCGTAGCTGAACCAACTAGAACTGGAGTAATGCTCGGGATAATGGCGGGTTCAGTCCGCGGAGGTTTCGTCGCTGGCTTTGTTGGTACGTCGCTCCCGCTTTTAGCTTTAGACGGGGCCTTGGGCTTCGTGGGAGGCACAGCGGTGTCCTTCGCGGGCGTCGTGACCGAAGCCTGAGTGGGGGTCGAGGAGGATCCCGATCCTGGACGCGTAGAGTCGCTCCGTCCCGGTACAGGCGAGTTAACTGGGCGGTTGGAGGCTAGGGGGGATGAGACGGCAGGAGCTGTCGCAGCACCAGCGTTTTTACGCTTTTTAGTGCTACTAGAACTCGGGGAAGCGGGAGTATTGGCTTTAGATGGTGCTGACGGAGACGCGGGGGACACGACTTGTTTCTGAGTTGTGGAACGCGCTTTATTCGTGGGCGTCGTGGAAGGAGAGGGTGCCGGGGAACCAGGCGGCTTCCCTGGGTTCTTCTTCGAATCGATACTGGGAGCCGTGGGCGAACGACTTCCCGAGACGCGTGGTTTGGGAGCCACGGGGAGCGGAGTCTCCAAAGCCGCGGCAGCGGAGTTGTTGGTAGTCCGCCCTCCAGTCTTCGATGTCATGCTGGTCGGCAGTTGATAGCGAAATATGGGGAGAATGCGGAAGGTCCTACTTGATGGTAGGATGGAGAAAAGTGCGGGCTTAGTCAGCCCGAATCTGGTCTCCGCGTCAGTGCGCTGCGATGGGCGGCTAGTATGCTGCACTGCTACTTGAGCCCTCGCGGTGGGCTCCATTGTGAAGACTCGCGTCTTCGATTGCGGGGCTCAAGTAGCTTAGGAAGTCAGTGAGTAGCAAACCCTGTAACTCTGGGTGCATCAGAGAACCTGTAACCCAAGTCTGGGTCCTTACCAAGGAATGGAAGCAGTTACGGGTGCTCAGCCTGAGAGAGCGAGCACTAACACGGCATCATTCGGGAGACGACGCGTCTCCGAGAACTCAACACTTCACGATCACGGTGTAAAGCAAGTCAAATTCCAATTGCGTAATCAGCGACACAAGTAACTACGATCATGTATATAAAACGTTGTATGAGTCCTTACAGAAGGTATATTAAAGAGCTGGCGAGAACACTGGGAGACGGTTGAGAGTACGTTTGGAGGTTGCAGGTTGTTGAGAGACATACTTTTTGGTAAAATTTTCCCTTGTGCATCGCGTTGTGCAGCCCGGTACACTTGCGGGGGGCAGTCCAAGGAGCAGAACACTTAATACATGCATCAGAGGCATTGAGTGCCGCCACCCAGGCCGAATACTCGACAGGCATGGGCACGAATGTAAACGCAAGAGGCAATGACGGGAGGAGAGGATTGGATGGGTGGTGCGTTTGTTTGGACGAGTTTGGATGCGCTCCGGGCGAAGGGTGGTCTCAAAATACTGCCAGTAACACACTTGAAGTTCGAAAGGTAAACCTGTTCTTGTAACGTTGCGGAGACGATAGCGCTGATTTGGCCGCTTAGGAAATATGTTTTGCGAACTTGCGACGGAAATAGTACAAAAAAGTGTTGATATGCGGGGAGGAAAACGGAGGGGATATGTCGGCCTTCGCCCAGACATGTCGCCGCGTATGGACGATCTATCAAGCTCTGAATCCACAGCGTCCGTGTCTCAAGTTGGCGATGGGGAGGAAGGCCGACGTGGCTAAGTGGGAGTGGAAGGCTTGCGTAGTGGAGCTGTGGATTCGTGTGTTCGGTGCGTATTTCGGAGCCACTTCAGACCATATTTTGACTGATGAATGGAGGTAGTTGGAGGACGAGATCTCAGACTCGATGGTTATGCCCATTTACAGGAGATCAATATCAGCGGTTGGGTGGATTCTCACCAGCGCATTGGGGGGGTGCTGAAAACGGCGTCCGTCCACCTTTGAAGACGCTGAGGGTAACGTACTGGTACGCGAGCGTTGCGGAAATAAACGCTCCGTGGGCGGAGGATGCGTTGGAGGAGTTGACACCGGTGGTGTTGAACTTGATGGGCAGAGGTGCAGACAGTTTCGGGATCATAATGCGCCTAGCGGAGTACGTGGAACAGCGACCGGTATTCGGACGGTTTACTTGGCGCGACCAGTACTGGTTCACTCAAAACATGAGGCGGAAGATTTACACTTGGGATATGGCAGAAGCTGTCGCGCCTCGGATGAGGGCATCAGCGGATGATGGTTTAGTGGAAGTGATATTCGATAGCAACGAGTTAAATGAATGTCGACGCATACTGTTAGCGTAATAAATGCTGCAGTTGGAGGTAGCGCGCCGAACATTGTAACTCCGCTTGAAATGTGACACGGGGTCTTCGCGCTCAGTGGCCTTTTTTTAAGACGCCAACGGCATGGAGCGAAAAATATCACTGTGAGTCGACACACTTGTTTAGTTGGGAATTGTATTGACCATGCGGACATTCCTTAGTTTGGGTGTGGACGAAGATGGACCGGAGAGCGTAGAACTGCACGAGGAAATATCTGCACGGTAAGGTAGAACGTGTGCTTCAAACAAACGCTGTACTAAAACCGTAGCTGGTAGACTGCCGGTCGAAGTGCTGTTCAAGATTATGGCTGCTTCGTTGACGGGGAAACGAGGTTTAAGCGGCTTATCCTTGTCGCCGGCGACGCTTTACGAGGAGCCAGCGCGCATGGCAATGGCTCTAAAGTGGATGGGGGTCCAGCGGACCTTCTTTTTCGAGTCGCAGCGAGTGACGCGGGAGACGATGGCTGTAACAGAGGATAACTCCATAGCAAACGTGGATCGGATGTGGTTCCCGAGGAAGTCGCTGCAGTGGGAGGTCGCGGCTGACTACCTGATGGAGACGCCTGGATTCGCTGAACTGATTCACCATTTCGCTTTCGATGGCATGACCGTCTTACGCCGTCTTCACTTGGTCGCCTATGTGTGTCGCAACGTCGAGGTCGTGACGCTACTGAATTTCTACATCAAACTCATTCACGACAACTTGGACTGCACGCGTGGGGGTGGCTGGACGGGTCCTACGGAGGTTCGAGTGTTAAGCCATCGGATCGAGAGTGACCACTTGTCCAAGTTACGTATGATCGTGCCGATGATGAGACACCTAGTTATCCTGCCGGGTTCTCTTTTGATGCACGCACCCATCGGAAGCGCAGGAGCGCCTTTGTCGCTGGAGGTTTTGACGTTGCGTTCCCGTTGGGATGGGAGGATGAGGCATTGGCCGGAAAACTCGGTGGCTGAAGCGTGTATCGAGGCAAGACGAGTGAACATCATATGCAACCAACGGGAGCCGACGTTGAGTCAAAGGCTTGGCTACGAACTCGGAGCTGTGTTCGGCGTAGAAGAGTTTTACTGGGCTATCAACGGTGCGTGTTCACATTCGTGCGGCATTTCATAAAGTGAACGAAAGATGTTGTTTAGATGCGGCGCCTTGGATGCAAGGGCGATTGGTAGAGAGCATGCCTCGAGAAATGGTTAGTCTCGCCAGATGGGACAAGCTGCGGGTGTTGGAATTAAGATTCCACTACAATGCTGCCATTGTCGTCGCGCGTACTTTACTGACGGTGTCCAATGACGCGCAGTTGAAGCACACAAGGTTAGAGATCTTTGTCAGCGACAACATCGGTGGCGCGCCAGAGACGGAGGGAGGGTTGGATGTCGCTACGACAGAGATGGTGCGGTCAGGATTGCGGGCGGTACTGCGTACAGGTGGAAAGTTAACGATTGATTGGGTTGGTGTATCGAAGGAGGGCAAGAGTGGTTGGTTCACGGGGTTCCGTGGTCAAAGCTGGAGCGTGTCGGGAGATCGGTGACCGATGCCGTCGTAGCGGAATGCCCTGAAAGAGTGACTGTGGGCTTCCAAAGTGTGCGGGAAGAAATGGTCTCTCAATGGGAATGGCGAGGGTGTACCGCGTAGTATTGCAGTAGGAGAACGAAGCTGCGTCCTTGACCTAGGAACAGGGCGGATGGCGGGCCGGAGCAATCAGTCACTTTTTTCTGAACCCTGAGCTGGTTTGTGTCCGACGACAAGGATGAGCGGAGCGTTCAACGCAGAATCTGACCAGTTTAGGCCAGAGATAGAGGTGTCATTGGATTTCTATCCACCTAGTGACGTGGACGCGTCACAGAGACCACACCGCGGGAAAGGCTGTACTTGGCGTACTTGAAAACGCCGTTTACTCCGACAGAACTTCATATGGTGGCGACCTTAATCCCGTTCTTTGACAACGCAGAGGAAACGGGCACGAAAGCCGAATTCTGGGCACGAGTTCCCTTTTTTTCTTCCACGTCTTTCAGAAATACCCGGCAGACCAGTTTTTGGAGGTACGTGAGAGATGACGGTGGGCGCACTAGACGGACTGACTAGGTGGTTAGGCCTTGGAGTTTCGCGTGGTGCACGGCTTGTCGACGTTTCTTTTCGAGGGGTCGTTGGATATACCTAGTAATGGTGTGCTGAGAAGTACACGTCACTTCTGGACTCTGTGCGACGCGCACCGCGACGACGCTCATTGGTACGGATACGCGAAATGGAATACAGCTGTGAGGCTGGAGTTTGCCTTATACGACATTTTTGGTTCGGAGTGGCGAGGGCTAGGGTGGGTCATACAACTCTTCGCGGCGCTTGAGGAAACTCATTTCTGATCATAGAGCACTACCCGACAAAACGAACGACCTGTGATTGATTGAATGGGGCTATAGAGTGCGTGGGCACATTTATGAGCTGAGGATGGTGACTATGGCAATGGACTACTGGTTCCAGTCTTGGGATCCTGTTCCAGAGCTTGTGGACTAGGTGGAGAAAGCAATTGTAGATAAGCACATGGAGTGAGCTTTGTTGCCCGCCGGATGGATGGTAAGGGGACGGAGCGGAAATACGCGAATTCAGACGCCGGTTTGCGCGCATAGGTAATGCCATAGCTATGCGTGAAAGAGCATGAGAAGATACCGAAATGAGGGAGGGATTATGCCAGTATGGATGTATGATGGTGCGAGGATGGTGATTGGCTAGATTAGTGCTGAATTGGGTGGGGCCGTTGGCGCCGAGTAGATGCACGCCCGACTACAATGACTACGACGAGCGCGATCTGTGGGACCATTTAGGGTACTTTGAGGCGCTAGCCGTCTTGTCAGATGAATCAGCTGTCGAATTACTGCCAAGGCAAAGTCGGGAAGCGCAATCCGGTGCGGAAGAGCGAGGGCGGCGAGTCTACGAGTGGGTTGTCGAGGAGGTGGTGTTAGAGGCTGAACTTGTCGTCAGGGAAGACGTACTGCGCAAGGTGAGCTTCTGAGTGGACGCTGGATCGGGACTTACGATTAGCGCAGATGGTCAGCGCTATAGCGAATGACGGCGTGCGTATGGAGGCGTGGGCGAGAGAGAGCGGCCTGAGAGAAAAGGTTTTGTCAAGCGAACAGCGGCGGCCTTTCGTGTACACGAAGGAGGTACGTGCTTGGGGTGAGTGGAGGTACACGAGGTTAACGAAAAGGTAGGGGACGATGGGTGTTTGGCGACGGCTGGTGGGGGTGGCCTGGCAAGCTTTGGGAGAGCGAGAGACACAAGGAGCCCTGCGGGAATTACTATTGAGAAAGTCGGCTGAAAACGTGACAGGAGGGGTCGTTGAGATGGATGCTGATGAGGAGCGCGAGATTGAGATTATCATGGCTCTGCGGAGCCCGGAGGGGGTTCTGGAGAAAGAGGATATTTATTGGGGATTACTCATTTCGGGCGTGACACAGGTGGCGACCGCCATGAGGTATACTCTATCATACAGCTGCGAGGAGCAAAAGCAGCACGGCGTGAGATTATACGTAGGAAGATTGGAGGGTAAGCGTAGTTCTACAATGTGTGCTTCCTGCAAAACCTGACGCGAACTTTGACAGTAGACCAGCACATAGAGGCAACGGTAGTTTCGAGGGATAAGAAACGGGTGAAGGGATATACGTACGAGGCTTTGCTGGAGGCGCGCCAGTGGTATTGGGCAACGCCAGAGAGATAAGAACGGGTAATGAAGAGTAAATATACAGATCGGAACGCAGGGCTAAGCGGAGTTTGAAACCACGGTTGTCCTTCGCTCTTACGCGCGGCTGCAATCATGACGGGGGTAGGAGAGCTGTAAGTGAAAAGAGTGCAGCGTAGGCGGGTTTCTAATGACGGGTGTAGGTCGTTGCCGCAGGAATTGTGGGACGAAGTGGTTATTCCATTGGCGTGCGTGGGAGAAGCAGCGTTGGATAGCTCGGCCCACCTACTGTGCATTGACCGTTTGCCGGGGCGGAAAAAGATGGCTCAAACGCTAATGCTCGTCAGCAAGCGTTGGGGGTTTGCAGCGAGACGCATCTTGTGGGAGAAAGTGATCGTGAGAGGCGAGGATTACCGTGGGGCGACGGAGATGACCACGCCTTTCATGGATAGAGAGGACATACTGGAGTCAGTTCGCATTTTGGAGTTCTGCGACGCGGTCGGACCACGGCGACTGGAATATGTGCTGAGCCGCTTCCCGGGCGTGCGGGACTTGACGCTTGTAGATGACCTGCATCACCCGATGGCTATGCGTACGCTGTCATTGCTGGACGATATCAGGGTATGGGATCTGGAAGTGACGGGGGAGGCGTTAGACGAGCTGAGGCTGGCGACTGCGAAGACTGCGACGGTGTCCTTGCTGGGCAGTGCGACGCTGGCACGCCCCGAAGGTAGAGCGCCTGTGGCACTGGATCGTCTCAATGTGTGTTTGTACAGCCCACTGAAGCGGATTACGGCGGAGAGGGGAGTGTTGTTCGAGATTCAGCGGATAGAAATCGTGTGCGAGGCGTTGGGAACCACAACACAAAGTCTTACGATACTACTGGATAGGACGCGCGGAATCGAGCATCTAATACTGTGTATACTGAGTGAGGTTTCCTTTGACAAACCAGCTGAAGAAGTTCTGACAATGCGTTCTGCAGACTGCAACCCAAAGACCTTGTTCCCGGAGTCTGAAGGGTGCATGGATGTGCGTGAACAACGGACTTTAAAAGAGCTATCGCTGTCATTTCATTTAATGAGGTCGGGAGCTAGCGCAGCGGGAACACTGATGGCGGCACGCGGGCTGAAGAAGCTGGAGGTGACGCGGCTTGAGGTGTTTGTGATTGACCCGTCAGATAGGCCCGTGCAGATGAAGCGTTTGAAAGACATAATGATGGTGGCATTGCACGATGTTGTGAGGGGCGGAGGACGTTTGGAGATCCTATGGCGCTTACTACGCGATGATGACGACAGAGATAGGTTGGAGGATCGTGTGCAGGCATGTTGGGAGATGGGAAGTGCAGCTCGCACTGAGTTTCCAGCCCGGTTCCAGGAGACGGTCCAGGAATTAAGAGTAGGGGATGTGGCCAAGTGGGAGTGGGGAGGTTATTACAGGTGTCCAATATGAGATTACAGCAGAGTGAGTAGTTTGAATAGGAGGCCATGACTGTGATGGGCCATCAAAATTTGGGGTCAAACGGAGCGGGTACACACGTCACCGGCGTTCGTGCCTTCGTCTTTGGCCATGGGTCGTAAACCGCGCAAGCAGCTGCCTGGACAATGCAAAGTTACTTCGTTCTTCGGACGTGTGGAGCAGAAGCGAGACTGTAGCGCTGTGCTGGTGTTTTTCTCAGAGGTTAGTTCATCGCTCTGGGTTTCACAGAGCGGCAGGTTATTGAGGAATTGGTAGAACGGATTACAGACGATCCCGCTTCGGAACATCGGTCGCAGAATGCGCCTGCTTGAAGTCCATTCTGTGCTACGTGAGGCGGACTACATGCCACCGGCTAGAATACGTCTACTGCGACTGGAAGGCGCGTGTTGCGAGTGGAGACATTGGGGTCACTTCTGGTGGATAGATGTGGAAAGCAGAGCCGGGAAGCCAATCTTTTTCGACGCTATGCCGGAGGGAATGGCACTACTAGAGGATTGGGTGAGGGTGGTTGCACCATACTTGGATGCGCTGTAAGAGAGCACGGTTCGTTCTGCAAGGTGTGCTTTTCGCTCGCGATTAGTGGATACTATTAACGGGCATTAGGGACGTGCTTTCATAGCTATGCTGTAAATAAAAACGCCTAGGAACATGATAGGTGTTGAAAAATGCGCAAGGATTAACTTGCCACGTAGTATCGATGGCGTAGGGTATTCCCAATCTTTGCTGCTCAAGATGGGTATGTTTGATTGCTACCAGTCGTCTGCGCTGCTCAGAGTTGGTCTCCATCATACACCTCGAAATTGGCAAGAGATGGCATGTCGTCATGGATTTGAGCCGGACAACAAGGATGGGGAATCAGGCGAATCTGACGACTTCAACCACAGACGGACCTTCACCGTTTCTTGGATGTCCATCACGCCGATACGGGGGCGCTATCGTCGCCGCCTGGCAGGTACGTTTGAGATGCGCACAAATGTTCGTCTACCTCAGGCTACTACACTGTTTGGTCTTCGACGCCTTCGTCTACCTTGACGTTGGGTTTCGATAGCTTGATCTCGATTATTGCTTCCCTGCATCAGGTGAGGTTTTCATCACGTCCCGCATGTCTTGTAGAGTGATGCATGTTAGGAAGGTTGTGGTTGTCACTATCGTCTACACTTGCGGTACTACGGTGTAGACTTCTAGGTAAGCCTATGTATGGCCATCATCGGCGTCGTCGCGATGCTCACCGACTGCTCACAGTCATGGAAGCTTGAACCTCTTCGGCTTGATCAACTGCAAGTGCAACTTTGGTGTTTGCGGCACCGTCACGTCGCGTAAGTCTGGCGGTCAGTGAGGCTTTCATTATTGACCACTGTGCTGTCACTGATCTGTCAACTTGTTGTATTCTTTGATTCGAGGTACTGATTCATGCTACGACGGCTGTTATTCTCGTTGTGTTCGAAGGGTAAGATCTGGCTCAGGTAGCCCCTAGTGATCGGGTAAACTTGAACTCGTACCATGACCACTCCGATCTTGCGACACTTACACTAACGCGCCCCCTTGCTCTACCACCCTCTGGGCACTCTCGAAGACCTAAATTTACCTGGATGTCGCTCTATGGCTTACGTAATATGGATTCCGACGCTGCTTGGAGGACTGGACGCGCTTTTACACCGACTTTTCGCGTCAACGCCTCAGCGAGGCGTCCTGGACCCTGAACATCGATAGCACGAGGATTTTCTGGACCCTGTGACGTGTCTGGGGACTCGACAATCTTATCTTGACCTCACGGACGCGGGGAAATGACGCAGGCCGTTGTCCTCCTCCTCCATCCCTCCGACGCTTGTGGCGGATTCGCGTTTCCCGGCCAAACTGGACCAATCTGGCGACTACAAGACTTGTATATACTTTGTCTAGACTTATTACAGGTGCTGTATTGGCCGTAATTCACCTTGACACGGCAATATCCCTAAATTCAGTCTGGCAACTAGAAGGTTCGTACCTTTTCCATGGTTCAGTCGTTTCAATTTCATCCTGACCATGTGATACTTTATTAGGACGTAAGCGGCGACCTCTGTCCGCGTCCAGAAGGGAGGAGAGTGCACCGCGAATTGAGATCTGTAAGTTTTCAAGTTCTCCGTTTTTCAAACGGCTCCTTCTGACTGACCATCAGATGATCAGGGTCGCCTCCTTGAAACGAATTCATTTGTCTTGGCGCTAGAAGATCTGCCACGAATACGATGAGAACATTGGTACCGTGCATTCGTGAGCAGGAGACAACTCTGGTCGGTTTGTATTCTTGCGGTTGAACTGGGGTCCGACAACTTTTGTAGTTCGAAACTCATGCTTTAAGGTGAGATATTTACGCCGCTGTTACGCGTTCAGGGAGGTTAATTCGCGTAGGACGCTGGAAACGGGTTCCCGTGGCGCCGATAAATTCCTTACAAGTTCCGAAGTTCCCGCCTCAACCAATGTTCCAGGATCACGGCGCCCGATTATTGGAGTCTATTTACGTCTTGCTCGGGGTCTCTGCCTTTCCAAACGCAATAAAAGGCGAGGAAATTCCACCAAAGTCATCATCACCCACTTCCTTTCCTTCCTCATCTCTCCTTCTCTCTCATTTCTTTCTGCTCACTCCTCTGCACACATATCACTTGTCTTATAGATGTTCTCGTCGTCGCCGCCGCCGTCTTTACCATCACATTCCCGACGCATCTGATAGCGTGACCGGCGCTTAACTCGTTGATCGTTACGGGTTAGCTTCCTTCCTCTTACCATCATCCCACCGTGTTGACTCTTTCCGCCCGCAGATACCTGTCTTCGTCGTCGTCTCTCACGGCCTTGGTAAACTGTCTGTGTTCTATGTTCGTTGAAGACGACGAGCATGCTCATATTTTCTGCAGACTTTGATGGGCGACCGCTAGAGGACCTCAACTTTGACGACAACGACCATTGTCTATAGCGACGTCTTGACACGCCTCTTCATTCCTGTTCCCGACGTCGCTCGAGCTGCTGGACTGGCTCCTCGGTGTGTCCTTCTCCACTTTTCTTTCCGTTGGCTCACGCTGCGCCAGATTTCAAACATTTCTCCGACAACTTGGTCTCGCCATCCGCCTCGTCGTCATCTCTCGACGCGCCTCCAACTTGCTTTGACGTCCGGGGTAAGTTTGTTGTCTCGTTGTATAACGACTTGCCTCATATTCTTGACAGGCGTTGGAGTACCCCGACTTCGACTTGAATGTTGGCGCTTCTGACGACTTGCTATGGTTGTTTTTGACGTCGTTCGAGTGTCTTGGTGCATTGATGTCGTCCTCGCTGTGAACTGAAAGGTGCGCTGTCTAGTCCGGTCACTGTACCTGTTCACTGACCACTCTTTTCTTGCAGAAACTAGCCTTGCTCACCAAGCTCACGGCACCACTTAAATATACTTCAAGAGACTAGACATTCGCCTTCCAATCCCGAACATCCCTAGGACTCTACGCTGTCGTTCCGCCTCCCTGGACTCAACGCTGTTGCGGCCATCCCTCCGTCTGACTCACGCCGACTGTTTTACGTGGCTTCAACTTACAGTCTCACTCGGAGAGTCTTGTAAGCTTTACCTTTTTCGTCACATACGTGCTATTCATAAGTTCAGCAGTCAATGTGGACACCCCGGAATGGGACTATTGACTTGGCTTCGTGCCGGTGAATGGCAGTTTGGCTTCGTGCCGGCTGAACGTCGAAGCCTTGTTCTTTTGCGACAGGAAGGTAGGTGTCACGGATATCCATGAACGTTCTTTGAACTCATTGTTTCTTACAGTTATCAAGAGGGACTTCTGCCCGAAGGATATTACTTGGTTGGTAAGTAGAATCTATTGTCTTAGTTTCTCGCGGCTGAGTTGTCTTTGTAGAGACTTTCACTCGACCCGCGCTACGGAAACCTTCAACACTCGTCAACGATGTTCATCGAGGATGTCAACGCCGACGACCACCCCTGTTCACGGTAAGTAAGTATTAACAAGTTTGCCTTGTTCTTATCATCATTCACAGCAGTTGACTCTGGTTGCATGAGCGGAGCACCTAGACGTGCTCCAGGTTATCGCGGGGCAGGCCTCCAAATTCCATAGCTAACCTATGTACCCCGCGGGCTGGAGAGCACTTCGAGTTCATGCCCCCCCTAAGTAAGTTCCTATTTTTATCCTCGCACGCGCTCCAGCTGACCGTCTCCTCAGGGATACAACTTAGACGCACCGCCCCCACGAAGAAGAGGATGACAACGCATGTCCCCCACCCGTCTCCTAGAACCGACGAAGAGGGCGAGGGTGTCTTCCCCGAGTGGGAGAGTAACAACCTCTAGGGCGGGTCTTCCTCAGAGCATGTCTTCCAGGAAGTGTCTCCCTCGAGGACGCATATCCGCCCGAGGGAGGTGAAGAGGTGTCGCCGTACCGTGGGCGAGGAGACGCGTGCGCTTGAGGAGGATGAACGGTGGACCTCGGAGGGATTGATGTCTTGGTGGGTTGTTCAGACAGTCAGAGTGTTGTCGTGACTGACTGACGGTTTAGTGATTTCCGCAGGAATGGACTTATTCGAGGCAAAGTCAGTAGACAGACTTTGTACGGGTATGACCGGGACATGTAGTTTAACAGTAGTGTACTCGCCGTTCATTCATTGAGGGCCCGTTGAATACTAGTCTCTTGGTGAGTGATTAGTTAGTTGTTTTATACTTCAACTGACCTTGCAGGCAAGGTTTATGAGGGCGCTTCATGAGTTGGATTATATGGGCTTTTTGAAGCATACGGGAGGAAGGCGGATCATGTTTTGAAGACTGTGTTTAAGCCGAGCCGCAAAAAAATACAACCCCACCTTCTTCAACACGCCCGTCGAAAAGAACGCCACGATCGGTATAAGCGCAATGTCACCAATGATATCCTCAATCTCATGCGCAACGCACCACAGCGCGATCGTGAACAGACATATGAACGTGACCCAATGCTTCGCAGTGAACGGCTCCCTGGTCGGGCGTACCGTGCGTATCTCGATGTCGCCTTCACCATCGGGTGATGGTGGGGGACAGTACGACGCGAGGAGGAGACCCCATATCGGGATGATAGAAATAGCCGACACGGGCAGGAGAACACGGGTGATTAGAATCCCATCCATGTTCGTCTTGCTGAGGCCAGACGATATTGTGAAGCCTCCAATCAGCGACATAATCGTCGGAGAGAACATTACAGAAAAGATGTCAAGACACTATGCGGGTAAGGACAGATCGAGGTTCGCCGGTGAGTGCATATGGTCATGACCGTCTGGCAGAGGAAGGTCAACAGGGTCGACCAAAGTTAGAAATGATGGAAGAGCGCAGGAAAAATGGTCTTGAAGACCGTGGAGAGTGGTGTACTTGAGCTGCACAGACAAACGCAGTCAAATACCAATGAAGTAAGCGTGAACAAACGATACAGCTGTTGCTTTTACCATCATGATCGTCTGGGACACGACAGAGCAGCGACTGGTTTCAACAACTTTTCCAATCTCCGTAAATCTGTTCTGGATATTGAGCAACACAACACTAATGAGTTTGGGCATTTTAGCATGAGCGAACAAACTTGGAGGAAACGTCGCGCACCTCACATCTCGTGCCATTTTTGACGGCTATCGAAAGCCAGCGCATTCAGGCAAATGCGGCACACAGTCCATCCAGCGCGCCTATCCCATCCGCGTCCGCACACAGTCCATCCAGCGCGCCTATCCCATCCGCGTCCGCACACGGTTCATCCAGCGCGCCTGTCCTATCCGCGCCCGGGCCATCCAGCGCGCCTGTCCTATCCGCGCCCGGGCCATCGAGCGCGCCTGTGCTAACAGGTGGCGCTTTACAGAGGATGCGGAATTCAAACAATGGCTTTGCGTGTGAGAAGTGTGGGAAGGTATTCAACAGCCTGAAAGACTTAAACGCTCACAGGAAGCGGAAGAAGCACGGTAAAGCATTGCGGCAGAAAGGTGATGTGATCAGGCCTTAATAGTATGTGGCGCACACTAATAAAATTTGAAGATTTCCAGTGGCGCCCTGACACCTAACGAATATCGTAGGATTATCCTATCCCCGATTTTTCCAAGGGATAGGATTTGATAGGATTCACCCAAATATAATGCTACCACACCGTACCGACTTGTATACCAATCACATCCTATCCAATCATATCACATCTTATCGTATCCAACCCATTCCGTACAGCTAAGCTTCAATATATACAGAGTTCATCGTATCCTATCCTATCCAAAGTAAGTTACAAGTTGTGAATCAATCCCATCCGATTCCAAGTTCTCGCGCGCGTCTATCCGATCCAATCTCATCCTAATCCGATATCCATCCATCCCATCCCATCCCATCCCATCCACTAACGACGCGTCTTGCGCCGTTTCGAAGATCCCGCCTTATTTGCTGCTGCCGCCGCCTTCGTCTTTTGCAGCTCGGCAGCTTTCTTCTGGTCCTCCTCTGCCTTCTTCAAACTGGCGCGCGTCACACGGTTGTTCGCTTTCGCTGCGGGCTCCTCGGCGGGCGATTCTGTTGCCTTGCGTTTCCGGTTCGCACGCCTTGGTGCTGTCTTCTTCTGCTCCCGAGCGTCCAATTCGCCTGTGTCTCCTCCTTCTTCCTCATCAGGCATTACTTCCGGTGCTGCCTCGCCACCCACATTGGTGTCTCTTTCGTCGACCACAGACAAAATCGGAGATGGCGCAGGAGGGGTGGGTGGCTGTGTAGGAGAGCGCTCTGTCATGTTCTTCTTGCCGGTGGGTCGAGGACGAGGACGACTCTGCACAGGCGGAGCGTCCTCGTCATCCTCGTCATCCTCGTCATCCTCACCCACAGCCTTCTTCAACTCCGCCTCCAAATCTTCAACGTCATCGGGGTCGGCAGGCGGATTGTTAGAGCTCGATGGCTGGTTTACGTGCGTCGTCTCCTTCGTTGTCGTGGTAGCGTCGGCAAGGGCGGCTTGTAGTCTTTCTGCGTCCGCCACTGCCACTGCCTCCGCCGTATCCTTCGTTTCCTGCCGTTGCTTGGAAAGCCGGGCCGCCAGTCTCGAAGCTTTCACCTTGGCCTTATCTTCTTCCTTTTTGCGCTTCTCATCCTCTGCCTCACGGACGGCAAGGGCTCGTTCTGCAGCCTCCGCCAGAACACGCTCCTCCAAGCTCTTCTCGTGGGATGACGACGTAGATGCCGTTTGGGCAGAGGTTGGGGGAATGTTGGTGTGATCCTTAGGTACAAGAGTGGAGATGATCGGCAGATTTGAGGACGTCGGAGAAACCACAGGAGCAACTGGAGCTGACGATGGTGTTGGGGCGGGAGGCGCATCTGGGTCGGTCATCGGGGAAGCTTTATTGTCCGTCGTCGAGGTAGTGGCTGCCTTCAGCTGTGCCTCTGTCGGTTCGGGATTGTTTCCCACTATAGTAAGCAATGTCAGTGAAACCTTCAGCTCGTTTGATGACAAAACTTACGCTGAAAACCCGCGGTGATCATGTCGGTGAAGTTCTTTCGGGTCTCTTCAGTTATGATTGAAGCAGTAGGCGTCAGCTTTAGCCAATCTTGATCGGGGAGAACGAACTGGCTACATGGACTATCAGTGTAAATCCCAACTTCATGATATAAGTCACGACGTACTCGTGGTACTGGTAGGTTCCTTGGGCATCCTCGTATCCAACTTGGATGCCGAACGCCATTTTACCGACGCCGTTATGACCGAATCCGATAAGCGGCTTCAACAAGGATTCAAGGATGGCGCCGATCATGCTCTGACGACTAGACAGAATGGTAAGAAACCAGTGAACTTGAGGACAAACATCACTCACGCGTAGACGCTGGAGAGATCGGGCCCGTCACTAATACTCTCGTTGAACACCCGAGCCTGTTCCTCATACTTCTCCTGCTCCGGGCAATCTTTCCAGGCGGAGAGCAAAGCCAAGTGATGCCAACCGTCACCCGATCGAGACTCTTTGCCAGCAGTCTTAGCCTCCTGCTTGAGGAGGCGAGCACGACGTTCTACGAGCTCCTTGTTGGCGAGCCAGTACGCACGCTTGGCGCTGATCTGCCGGGGCTTCGCTTTTCCCAGCGGGTTAGGATCCTTGAGCTGAGCCCACTTGGTGCTCTGAGAATTGTAGAAGTGTCGACAGATTGTCTGAGCAAGCCGTTAACAAAGAGAACCAATAATCGACACTTGATGCCAACATACCTTAGAAATTGCGTCTATGGGGGGGTCCGCTTCTCCTTCGAAGAACTTGTCGAGGAAAGGCAACAGGACAGTTGCGACGATCCATTGCTTGCGGTCGCCCTTCTTGGGGGAATCGTGCACGAAGGTAACATATTCCTCGGCAAATTCGTCTCGCAGATAGTCCTTCATCGTCTTTGATAAGCTATACCATCCTTGCTGAGCTGAATCGTCCACGGCGGTGTCTGCGGCCGGAGTGGTGCTCGTAGTCGTCTGCAAGCCGGTGTTCTGAGTGTCGGTAGTTGGTGCCGTGGTCTCGCTGACGCTGTTCGCAGTGGTATTGTCGGTCGACGACATGGCGGCGAGAGATGAGTGCTGGTGGGTCGTGTCAAGAGACACAAAGGGCTGAGTGAAGGCTAAGTAACAATCTAACCATGTCAATAAATACAAACATACCACTGGGCGCATTGACTAGTGCGCCCGATCTGGCATGGGCACTGTCCATTGTTCTCTATAATCGGTCAGCGACGCCACAATGAACCCGGATCAACTTACCTTCTACTTTCGATCAAGATCGAGATCGGATCACGTCCTCAAATGGCAACGCGTCCACAGTAAGGAAATAATAAACAATACTGTAGCTACAAAGTCCCAATACAGAATATGTGAACAATCAGCGTTATTGTCTTGTATCGTATCGTGTTATATCATATTCTATTTGTAGACTACAAAGCTTCCGCGTACTGGACAATGTCGTTCATCCAAGTTGTAGGTAGTGGCTCATTCGTGGCATGAATGAAAACGGGGGTCGTATGGTCTTCTGGCGCATCGAAGACCTCACACCATCCGATAGTCTGCCAATCATCCGCGTGTACCACTGTCAACTCGACGGTCTGGTAGATCTTCACGTGTGGGCGCCGCGAGATCCCAAGGCCCTTCAGCAATGCAGAGTGGTCGAATAATCGGATGCGAGGTCCGACGTTGTGTAAAAACACTGTCTGTTTGCGATTATCCTAACGTGTAGCATCAGCAATGTTCAGCAGGCAACACATCAAGCACCGCACCCGCAAGTAAAATACAAGCATAATGGTTCGTCTAGAACGATCTTGAGGCAGCTGAATGGCTTTGCGCTCAACTGTTAAAAAGCGCGTGATGCAAGGCTGGAAGTTCTCGCGAGGTTTGGTAGCGGGCGCCATGACGAAGAGCAGCTGCGATAGTGAGTGATGGGATGAGGACAAGGTAGCAAATAAACAAAGAGCACGTACCGTGACTTTGACACCAGCGTTGCCCCTCACGTTCTCCGATCACGCGGGGGGCTACAGTGAAAGATATCATACATTCGTATATGTACATTAACAACGAACTACTACTACAGTTATACACTACGACGCGAATGGATCATACAGAGTTTTGCCTTTACTGCTAAGCCTTCTACTACGAAACACCTCGTTTGCGATAAGGTCCGCCTTGTTGTCCGACAACATCACCAAGTCCGCATCTAAAACGTTGAACAATCCGGGAATCTCTTCGTCTTCGCGTCCAAACCGAGGTTTCACTGCGATTGCTCGCCATTGACCCACACTCGCCGTTCCGTGGTCATCGTCAACATCGACGGTTGCTGTCGCGGACCACTGAATACCTCTAAAGAAGTATCCTTTGTAAGGCCCGTTCCAACAGTACCATCGACTGTGGTCATGCGGATTTGAACCGGGCGACTTGGGGGAGTAGTGACTCGGGGTATGTGTCTTCGACGATTCTTTAGCATTGCCGTGCTTGACTCGATAAAGCTTGGTTACTCCGTTCTCTTCGAATTGACGTAGTAACCAGACGCGCCTTTTCTTGCTGGTGGTCTTGTTCCAAAAGACGCATATGTTGTGGCCCTTCAAGTCCGGATGCAGCAGCCAGTGGTGTTCTTCGGCAGGTGCAGCGTCAGAGGAAGTAATGGCAGCTAACGGAAGTACCGGCTTTTGGGAGCGTCGTGTTGACCAAGCGCGGTCCATTTCCTCCTTGAAATGTTGAAGGTTTCCCTTGTATCCGTTACGCTCGTGCAAAGGACTTAGAGGGTATGCCACGCGTAACGGCCACCCAGTGCTACAAGTTCGTCAGGAAGACGTCTCAATGCAACGATGATAACACTTACTGCTCATCGACCACATGCAGATAACTCACGACGACTTCCACCGATCCCAAACCGCTTTGTCCACTAGCCCCGTAAAGCTGCACACGCACTCTCAGGCCACTCTCATCCGCTCGGTCGAACTCAACATCCACAACATTTCCTCTCCGTCCCTTGTAAGAACCTGCACGCACTCTCAATCCACTGTCATCCGCAAAATCTAACTCAACATCCTCAACATTCCCTCTCCGTCCCTTGTAAGAACCTGTGTCTCCAACGTTCGGAGAATGTACGATTACCACATCAGCACCCTTCCAAGGCGCGTTTCCAGTATAATAGTCTGGACGGCGCATGTACTCGGGTACGAGAAATTCGGTTTTAGTGCGACCAGGCTGAGCCACAGCGCGGGGGTGGTGGGGCATCACATCGATGTTCGGGGATGAGTCGCCTGCCCATCGTCTGCACGAGTTCCTATGGACAGTGATCGTCTATAGATTTGGTTAGTACAATATTGCCGGCTAAACATGATCTTTCACGTACCCGAGCAACTTTGCCATCGATGTTGTCAGTGTGGGTGAAGACATCAACTTCTTTCCCAAAGACTGAAAGTACCCAGCCTGCCGCCAGCAAGTACTTTGAGTGAACGACTAGGACGTACTCCATTATCCTCCAAACCTTCAACAACCTAGTACCGTCAATTTCCACGCCCTCATTTCCTTCAGAAGCGACCACCACCTTCGTACCCCGAATCTCTGTAACCCGCCCTTGGACACCAGCTCTCGCAACCTGCTCGACGCCATCGACCTTCACCGGCGTGACCACCTCCTCCACAAAGTCTCCGATTTCAAGACGCCAATCGGCCGAAGGAGGCAGGGAATGTTTGTTGATATGATGAGATTTCGAATCTAGGAAGGCGGTCCTCAGATTGGTGGGAATGCAAACGGCCGGTTTGAGGCAATCGCGCCTGCAGCGGAGCACCAGGAGGTCCTCGTCGAAACATCTTCTGGGCAACTGGTCAAACACCGACCAGGTCGTCTCGCTCGAGGACACTTCAGGACTCGTGTCACTCAAACCTTCGATGACATTGTTATAAAACTTCAGGTCCTTGACTGGTGTCTTCTTGCGAAGGCTGAGCTGAGAGGAGTCCAGAAGTCGTGCTCGTGGTCGCAAACCCCGTCGGCCCCACTTCTTCAGGTCCTTCTCAAGGTCCTTTTGGTGGGCTGATCCTCGAGAGCGATCTTCGGGAGGGGCGAGAGACACGCGCTTCCCGTTCGCGTTCAGTTCATACCCGTATTCCAGCGCGCGAGCATCTACGATGACACGCGGGACCAACAGCACGTCGTAATAAAGGTCGCCCTGGACAGCGAATCCAACATCTCCAGCATAAGCGCCGCCGCGAACAGTAACCCAAGTATCAACCAAGTTGATGTGATGCGTTTTGCGCGCACGAAGACAGGCAGAACGTTCCGATATGTCCACGATGCGGCGGCGGGAGGCAAGGCTGATCGTAAGAAACTCTGAGGCGAGGAATTTCTCCACATCGACCAAGGTTGGCCGGTCAGTTCTCGACACCTTGCGTTCGTCGGAGGGAAGACTTTTCAGGATGCGGTGGGGGTCAAAGTCGAGGAGGAGGTATATGCGCCACTGTTTTTTTTTGTTCTGAACGCTGGGCAACAGCCACGCATCAATGACGTCGAAAGGGAGGCGGGAATGATCCTGGTGAATGCGGGAAAGGCGCCTGCGAACTTCGTGGGCCGTACCATACTAAAAACATTGTAAGTGAGTATAATTATAACAGACAATTCTCCTACCTGTTTAAACGCGTAGCTGACCACCTCCCTATTAAGGTCCTGAGCCAAAGCTCTAATGGCGCGTTCGTGCGCTCCGTCGCCCGCCGTCCAGTGATGAGTCGCCCCAATGTCATTATCTTCCTCAGCCATATCCTGTTCCGAAGAGTCTGGAGATGGCAGGGTTTCCGCGCTTGTCAGCGAGGCAGATGGTCTACTTGATGATGGCACTGCGCTGCTGCTGCTGGAAGATGGATCCGCAGCACGCTCCTCGTAACGAAGGGCGATGTCCGCTAAGTCGGCCAGAAGGTGCGCCTTGGCTCCATGGACTTGAGGCGACATTTTGGGTCTGCTGCATAGCGGTGGGCTGCGCCGCCCCGTCGTCATCCTGATCCACATCGTCGAAGAAATCTGCGTAGGTACTTAGAACAAATTCATCATGACTCCGGCCGCAAGCACCTTGAATCTGGGCCTCATCATCCGAAATCTCTTCCTCTTCGTCGGAGTCAGCGGTGACGGCGGCGAGATCGAGGAAATGATCCACTGAGCTGGACAACGGGGCGGGCATAACTTGACCTGAAAATGACATTAGCGACCTGGATTTTCCCTGCATTTTTAACAGCTATTGGAGCGAGCGATGACTCTTGATAAAATTTTTTTATTGACGGCGGTACGCGATACTATCTACGCTAATTTACTGACGGCGCGAAAAGACTTACAGAGGGCGGGGCTAGCGACTTGACGGTCTTGAGGAAACAGAGAAAGGCTTAGTCATCAGCTGAGATGCTACGGATACAAGCCTCTGATGGCGACACCTCGGGCATCGGGAAACTTGGATGTCGAAGTTTCCCGATGCCCGAGGTGTCGCCATCAGAGGCTTGTATCCGTAGCATCTCGGCTGATGACTAAGCCTTTCTCTGTTTCCTCAAGACCGTCAAGTCGCTAGCCGCTGCCGCCGCCTTCGGTCCCCACGAAGGCGGCGGCGCCTTGGCGCGCGTGAAAGCAGAGCGCCTAACGAGCAGTCAACGGCAAGTATTACTGCTCGGCGCTGCAGCTAGCCATCGAGGTCACTATCGCCACTCATTGATACGCCCCCGCCTTGTCTTGGCGCTAATTGTGGTGAGGTCCATTACTCTCGTTCCCAGCCGATCTCATCGTTTATCCAGTGGCCACGCAAAATGGCGTCGTCTGAACAAATCTTCCGTATGTATTTGTTCCTCTTTTTCACGCACAATAACGCCTAATGCTCTTGAATAGACTAAGGCCCAATTCCCTTTTATGCCTCCCAAAATTAGTCATGTGGACCGAGCGGTGAGTAGTCCGTCCTGCTGCGGGGCATGATATTCATTGTTCAAGAGATCGAGAGGAGAGGATCTGACGTGCCATTTGTTTCTATTATTTGCGATCTGAGATACGATAGGTTTGTGTTATTTAATCGCGTTCTGAAACGGTTCTAACCGACGACTTCATGGCAGGCCCCACCTTTTTCGCACTCTTGCCATCCAATCTCAAGGTTAAACCTCCCGAACACCTACCAGCGTTGCCGTCAGCGCCCAGCGAGCAAACAAAGGCGATCGTCGTTCACTGTAACAGCCAGCTCCGTCATATCCTCACCCATGCCAATGACCAAGAACATAGAGGACGCTCACTATCCCGGATCTGTTCGCGGTGCAACCAAGTTACAATTATTGTCATTACCGACGTGGGTGCCGCGAAACATGGCGCAGCTTTGGTTGGCGGACCGGACGACGCGAATTTTCATCAAGTAGGATGCCAATTCACAAAGGTGTGTATTACTTTTGTCTTCCTACTGCCTAAACTCACAATTGTACAGTGTCGAAATGCCACATGCGGAGACTTCAAGCGCATTGACCCAAGTGGTTTCACGACCGCTCAGCTTGAACGCATGCCAGGCGTCATCTATTGGCTACGCGAGAGAGAACGTTTACTGGCGACAGTTCCCCCCACCTGGTCATATAATCGAAACCCATGCCCCTCTGCACCTACTCGCTCATCGTCCCCAGTTCCTCGTTCCTCCCCTACTCCAGCGCCCCGGCCACGTACCAAACGCGCTGCAGAAGAACATCCCGAGGGGTCTATTCCGAAGAAACACCGGCTCGACGTCTCTGCGCCGACTGCTTGGGCACGTTGGACGGCGGATGAGAAGATATTCTTGGAGACCTTTGCGACGCAATACCTAGATGCTTGTCGTGGAGATGGGAAGGCGTTCGTTATCGATAATGTTCTTCTACCTTTCAGAGCGAAGTTCAAACCGGACTTCACAGTTAGTGAATTGCAAGAGGTACAGTGACTACCCTCCGATGATTTCCATGCCGCTGAAAACACCACGCAGAAACTAGTCACCTTTTTCAAGAACTCCAAGAAGAATTGGCTCGCTGCAGATCTTTATGTGCCCGCCCCTCCTCGGCCTCGTCAACCACCGTTAGAGACCTCAACGAGTCAACGGATCACATGGGTTTACCCATACTCGATCCGCTCGGGCATCTCGGAGATCCGATCCGTTTGATCCGTAGACCCGTGGCGGGTCGGATCACACTTGGATCGCGGATCGAGCTCTGGAGGCACGAGTACTCGTCGCGAGTACTCGTGTTGACTCGTGAATATTTAGCTATATATTTAAACTTAATTTACAAATTTTTTTGAAGTTAAACGGGCCCATGCGTCGCCCAGAACAGACGTGCGCGAGAATTTCTTGTCAATTCTCACGATCCGGCAAACGCCGAGAGGCCGCGTAAGCGTGCGATCGGATGGTTTCTCTTTCCTCCTCTTACCACCACCACCCACCACGACCACCCAGTGCGCGACGGTCGTCGCCACTGCCTCTCTGACGATTGTCAGGGGGCCTCTGGGGTGTGGATTTTGGTCTTGGCTCTGTGCCGGACCCGCTGCTGCTGTCTCTATGACAGCAGCAGAGGCGGACGACTTTCACCACGGCGCCGACTTTGGACGACGACAACTCCCGGATAACGGATGATGAATCGCGACACGACAACGAGGATGGCGATGTGGGGATGAGGATGGGATGAGGGTGACGCGTTGACGCGAGCACGCTGATGGACGCGTCGATGTGGTGGTGAGACGAGCGCGCTGATGGACCCGACTCCAACGACGACTGACACGAACACCGCCACCACCCTTACCACCACCACCCTCACCACCCGCACCATCACCACCACTCTCACTTCCACCATCACCACCATCCATCATCACCTTCCCACCACCCTCAGTCTGCATCATGCACGACTGAGTGTCCCCGTGCCATTGCCCGGGGATACTCGTCGGGCATGAATGGATTTGGGTGTGTGGAATACTCGAGTAAACTCGAGTACTCGATCCGCTCGGCGTTCTCGGCGATCCGACTCGTCTTGATCCGTAATCCGTGGCGGGTCGGATCAGATAAGGATCGCGGATCGGCAGTTTTGGCCACGGGTACTCGCGTGATGGATCGCGGATCTGACCCGGATTTGAGTCGTTGAGGTCTCTAACCACCGTCACCGAAGACGCCTGTATCAATCAGTGACGACGATTCAGATGATGAGGTTGTCATTATAGACACCATAGCCCAACGTCGCCTGACTTTCGCTACGTTTCTGAAGGTATGTTATGATGGCGGCGGCGTAGTATTCAGCTTATTAGTGATTTCATAGGACAATGCTCCTCCTCAGGTCTTTGAACTGGAGGTCGCCGCAACAGGCCCTATTCAACCGACAAACTATCTCAAACAGTTCGGCCGACATGGCGTTCATGCTGGTCTTCATCTTGAGCAGTATATCCCAGAACTGATGGAGTTCAGGCCGTTCCGCTGGCAAAGTGCGCTGAATATGTCGAAGGCGGAACTTTGGATCGTTTTGAAGGATGTTCGGGTGTCGATTGCTCCCAGTGAGTGGGATGGCTTGACATCACATATATTGTTCCCATTTTTCGATTGAACCGATCCCAAACGCCGTATATAGTCGGCATGTACCTGTACTAGTTTTGTTTTCAAAAGAAATCGAATTATTGCGCCACATTTTTTTCTCAAAAAAATATTATTCTACGATGCTGGAAAACTAGACGTATTATGGTACATTTATTTCTTTCATGGAAAGCGAAAAACATTTAGAAATATCAATCGATTACATACCGTTCGAGCGAAGTCAATTAATTGCGCCACTCATGGCCCATCACCGATGCCCGAGGTGTCGCCATCAGCGGGCCCTAGCAGTGAGGCTCGCTGCTTAGTAAGCCTTTCCACCTCTGCTTCTGACCACCACCACACGACGGACCTGGGCCGCCGCCCCTACGATGGGGCGGCGGCGCTGTGGTGAGCAGTAGGTTTCGATGGTAACAGGCCGATTCCCGTAGGTGCGCAGTGTCGTTGCATGGAGACTTGGCTGATTCATTGTGACAGATTAGGTGTGGACGCGTCTTTGTTGTCCCAATCAAGGCAGATGGCCCTTTGTTCGTATATTCAAATTGTTATTGTTAACCATGCTGCCGCTAGCCTCCTTGTTCTCGACGCCCACCTACCATCGATGAAATCGCTCAATCTCAAGAAGATCCAGAAATATGCTGTCAAGAATCCTCCCGTCATCGCGAACGCCGTCGCATTACCGTCATCTCCTGCACGCCCACCTCCAAAAACCTCAGGGACACTGATTGAGGTGCTTTTTGAGGACGACGCTCCCATTGACGACTCTCCCCAGGATTCGGGAGCCCAGCAGTCGAGCAATGCCAACAGCGCGGCGCTGGATCCAGAGAATGACTGGGAGGATACGGTGGTGGAGGGCTCGACCAAATCAACATTTGAGTTGCGTCGTAAATTGTACCAGGCATGTATTGAACTGATTCCATTCTTGCTGCTTCTCTGACGCTTTGATAGGGTGTCAGCATCAAGCTGCAACCGTTCCACGATTTTGCAGACTACATCCAGGAAGCCGCATTCGACTCACAATATCATGAGGCCGTCACCAGTGATTGTCGTCGATGCGGCAATGCGAAAGCCTCATACCGCTGCCAGAAGTGCCGCACTGCTCCCATGTGCAGTCCCTGCCTTGTGGATAGTCATAAACACGCGCATTTCCACCGCATTCATCGATGGAACCTGCAGTTCTTCGAGGACAGCTCTTTACACATCCTCGGCCTCGTGTTCCACTTAGGACACGATGGAGACAAGTGTCCTTGCTCGGCTTCAATTCGCCAACTGACCGTCATCGACGTCAACGGTTACCATCACGTGAACGTTCTATTCTGTCACTGCCGCATTCGATTGGAGCTAGCGGCCAAACACCTCGCTGACGATAAACCGGGGGTCTTTCACGACGAGGCCCATCAACTATTCCAATCCAGACTGTGGCCTATAACACTGGACAGTCCACAGACCGCCATTACCTACGAAGCCCTCGACAACTTCGACATCCATAGCAACACATCTAAAAAATCGGCGTACGACTATTGCTATGCGCTCCAGCGCCTCACAGACGCAGTCCAACCGGATACGGTATCGGTAAGCTTCGAGTTTGAACTCTTAATCCGGTTAACTGAATGATCGGCTCTAGGACTGTTATCGGGCATTCATGCGCGCAATCCGATTCAAGCGAGGCCTGGAAAAACGCCGTCGCAGCGGACAGGCTCAAGGAATTGATGAATTCATCACACATCGTCGCCCTGGGAGCACGTCAATATTCTGTCCTGCTTGTCCCGATCCTGGATGGAATGTATCGATGGAGGAAGTGTGGGAAGCTTCAGAGGCAGATGCGTGAGTCCGTTTGCTTCGTATCAACAGTCCAAGAGCTAACTAACATATCATCTAGACACAAGTACACGAAGTTTGAACAGAATGACGGCACTTTCAACGCTCCGCGTCTCAAGAAGAAGGAAGACCCCGACGACGAGGCTGTCGACGCTGGGAATGCCTATATGGCTCAAGAAAAGGAATATCAAGCATACCTGGATCAATGTGAGGGTGAGGAACCAGACGTGAGTTACTTGCTTGGATACACAGACTATCCGCTGATGATGATGTTGTAGCCAAATACTTGTGCTCGACTGCGAGCGATGAAACTCCAGTCGCTGCTGAAGTTCGTCAATCTGATTGTGTCCGGAATCGTTGGAACGACTTGTTCCCGACACGTTTTCTTCGAGGATAACTCCGTCGTGGACATGTACGGCGGCGAAAGGTGATTGCTCAGAACATTTCAATTGAATCACTCTGACACGGAACAGATTTGCCTATGCGACGCGGAGTCTTTGGGGTGCATTGCGCTATCAGATGCATCAACGTTGGATTCGCTGGGCCTATGACATCTGGTGTCAGTTCGTGAAGAACCTCAAGAAGCGCCTTTTCGAAGACGGCAAATTTCTCGAGCTGGATAACAACGAGGAACTTCGGGAGAAATTTGAATCCCTAATCGGGCGCATGAAAGGCGGCATCCCGCCCTTGCACGTGTTAGGACATATCTGGCTTTGTCGCGCTTTGTACGGATACTCGCATCAGAAGAACGTCGGGAAGACCTGTCCGGAGACCGTCGAAACGCCTTGGGCGGCTACAAGGATCTGTGGTGGCAGCGTGAAGCACCAGAACCACGGGCAGCGTCACGACAGTCTCAATACTGCTTTCGATGACTGGAATTACAACAAGTTGATTAAGTTGGGTAAGTCTTTCGGTAATGCGAGAGGATGTGTACTCAATGGTTTGACTTGTAGGGTATAGCATTTCCAAGGCCTACGTCAAAGCGAAGAAGACTTATTCCCGCCTGCAATACGCCTTTGGGATGTCCTCAAGTGCTATCTCCGAGGACCTGCGTGCGCGGTGGGAGGCTGAATACGCCAAGCCTCTCCCCGAAGCAGACGATGACCATATCATCGACCGCTTCGAAGTCAACTTCAAGGGGATTGGTAAGTTCAAAGGTTGGAGAACCTCTTCAAATGCTGATAAGTTATTCAAGAGGTGCCAACTATGCAACAGTTTATGAAGGAACAGCTCGAACGGGAACGCGCTGAGGCTGTATCGAATAATCCCACGCCTGGTTTCGCCGACGGACTTACCGAGTTACTCCAAGAAGGTGTTCGACTCGATCATGAGCAGTATGTGGTATTTCCTCAATGGATCTTGAACTGATTGGTTTGCAGTAGAGACCTCAACGAGTCAACGGATCACACGGGTTTACCCATACTCGATCCGCTCGGGCATCTCGGAGATCCGATCCGTTTGATCCGTAGACCCGTGGCGGGTCGGATCACACTTGGATCGCGGATCGAGCTCTGGAGGCACGAGTACTCGTCGCGAGTACTCGTGTTGACTCGTGAATATTTAGCTATATATTTAAACTTAATTTACAATTTTTTTTTGAAGTCAAACGGGCCCATGCGTCGCCCAGAACAGACGTGCGCGAGAATTTCTTATCAATTCTCACGATCCGGCAAACGCCGAGAGGCCGCGCAGGCGTGCGATCGGATGGTTTCTCTTTCCTCCTCTTACCACCACCACCCACCACGACCACCCAGTGCGCGACGGTCGTCGCCACTGCCTCTCTGACGATTGTCAGGGGGCCTCTGGGGTGTGGATTTTGGTCTTGGCTCTGTGCCGGACCCGCTGCTGCTGTCTCTGTGACAGCAGCAGAGGCGGACGACTTTCACCACGGCGCCGACTTTGGACGACGACAACTCCCGGATAACGGATGACGAATGGCGACACGACAACGAGGATGGCGATGTGGGGATGCGGATGGGATGAGGGTGACGCATTGACGCGAGCACGCGAGCACGCTGATGGATGCGTCGATGCGGTGGTGAGACGAGCGCGCTGATGGACCCGACTCCAACGACGACTGACACGAACACCACCACCACCCTTACCACCACCACCCTCACCGCCCGCACCATCACCACCACTCTCACTTCCACCATCACCACCATCCATCATCACCTTCTCACCACCCTCAGTCTGCATCATGCACGACTGAGTGTCCCCGTGCCATTGCCCGGGGATACTCGTCGGGCATGAATGGATTTGGGTGTGTGGAATACTCGAGTTTACTCGAGTACTCGATCCGCTCGGCGTTCTCGGCGATCCGACTCGTCTTGATCCGTAATCCGTGGCGGGTCGGATCAGATAAGGATCGCGGATCGGCGGTTTTGGCCACGGGTACTCGCGTGATGGATCGCGGATCTGACCCGGATTTGAGTCGTTGAGGTCTCTAGTTTGCAGAAAGGTGGTTGGCCTTCTTGCCGAGGCAGAGGACGACGAATACGACGATAGGGACTCGTTAGATACGACTCGTGCGCGACTGTACGATGACATTTACAATTTCATGTCCACTCTGGTGGAGTTCTTCCCCGCCCTCGCACCCCTTGTGAAAAGCGTTGATCCCAATCGCCCCGAGGACGCTTTTCTTCCCCTTCCCAGTCGACTTTCGCCCTCGAACCGAAATCATAAGCGATTCAACCTCCAGTACGCCACAGAGGTGGAATATGGCCTACGAAAGGTCCAGGCCCACGCAATCTTGACGGAGATCTGAGGACTTATAATTTTGCAAGTTGAAAATCTACGCGCGAAGAAGGAACATCTCCATGGCCAAGGGGCTACCACAAGGGCTCATCGTATAATCCAGCGATTCGAGCGGGAGAAAAAGGAAGCAATGATTCGCTACAACTTTGTGCGCGCTCGTCTATTGCGCTTAGGATTACCGGAGGACGACACGGTCTTGCGCCATTTAGAAGCAGCTCATATGGCGGGAAAAGATGCGACGAAAGTAGCCCAGCCGGGTGAAGCTCGCATGGGTGATTCGTGGCTGTGGGCTGTTTCCAAGCCGGGTGGCCTAACTGCAGAGGATGAAGAGGAGTGGTATATTGAAAGTACGTGATTTTATTGATATGATATCCACTTCTAAGGAAACAATCTAGTTCGACGGGTAAAGTGGTTTCGCGAGAAGGACGAGTGCCACCACTGGCGAGAGGAGACGGAGATTCTTGAGGCTGAGAGGCCGCGGGTGGAAACACATCACGACAAAACTGCCAAGGTGTGGGCTCAAATTGCAGTCAAGGCAGAGACGCCGGGTCGAAAGGCCTACGCATTCCGACAACGTGCCTCACACATGAGGTGGCGTGATCGCATGGTGACGGAATGGAAGGAGGCATTGGAGAAGGTGAAAAAGAACGAGGAGGTATTACAGAGAAAGCGGGAGCGGGAAGCGGAGATGGATGCGGCAGATCTTGAGAGGGAACGTCGTATGGAAGAGTTGGACAGTGCCGCAAGGTCTGCGGTTACCCCTAACAAACGGAATGTGCGCATCGACAACGAACTTGCAGTGCAGGCGGAGCGCACAAAGGCGAAACGGAAGCGCCCAGTAGTGGAGGAGGACGACGACGACGATTCGGACGATTCAGACAGTGAAGATGCGCATGAGGCGGATGATGGCGATGATGAGGGGCGTCCTCGCCCGAAGAAGAAGGCCCGTGCTAGTCCAGCCAAGCCAAGGGGAAGGGGACGAGGCAGAGGACGGGGAAGGGGAAGGGGAAGAGGTGCGGCGAGTGGTAGCAGTCGGGGCGCAGCGCCTGGACGAGGTGGAGCAGCTCAACGTGGCGCACGGGGCGGGAGAGCACGCGGCACACGTGGCAACGCCAGAGGAAAGCATTAGGATGGGTTAGGATAGTCTTAGCTTGATGGGATGGGATAGGATATTCTAGCTTTGTAGGATAAGATAGGATGGGATGTGTTGAACAGGTGTAATATTATCATTGCTTTACATTTCAGATAGTGGGATAGGATTGTATAAGATAAGATAGGATACGATAGGATGGGTATACAAGTGGGTACGGTCTAGCTAGAGACCTCAACGACTCAAATCCGGGTCAGATCCGCGATCCATCACGCGAGTACCCGTGGCCCAAACTGCCGATCCGCGATCCTTATCTGATCTGACCCGCCACGGATTACGGATCAAGACGAGTCGGATCGCCGAGATCACCGAGCGGATCGAGTACTCGAGTAAACTCGAGTATCGGACGCACCCAAATCTATTCATGCCCGACGAGTATCCCGGGCAATGGCACGGGGACACTCAGTCGTGCATGATGCAGACTGAGGGTGGTGGAGGTGAGAGTGGGAGTGGTGGTATGGTGGTGGTGGTTGCTACGGCAGTGGTGGTGGTAGTCGTTGCCATCCAGAGAGTGGTGGTGGTGGCGGCGGCGGCGGTCGTTGTCGTCCAAGTCGAGGTCAACGTCTTTATCGCGACGTGGCCGCATGCTCGCCACATCCTTGCCGCATTCCCCGCATCCTCACCACATTCTCTCCATCCCCGCCATCGCTGCATCGTCGTCGTCGTCAGGTCGTCGTGACCGTAGTCCAGAAGTCGTCCTCGTCGCGGAAGTCGTCCCCGTCGCGGAAGTCGTCCTGGTCGCGGAAGTTGCTGCTGCCGTCGCAGAGACAGCAGCAGCAGGCTCAGCACATAGCCAAAGCCTGAATCTCCACCCCAGAGGCCGCCTGACAATCGTCAGAGCGGCAGGGATGACAGTCGTCATGCCCTGGGTGATGGTGGTGGTGGTGAGTAAAGAGATTGAGTCATCGATCCAACGCTTACGCGTCGCTTCGGATCTCGGTCCGGAACGCCGGATCGCGAGAAATTATCGCGCATGCCTTGTTTGGGGCACGCAAGACCCCGTTTAACTTACTAAAAATTTGTAAATTAACTTTAAATATATACCAACATTTTCACGAGTCAACACGAGTACTCGCGACGAGTACTCGTGCCTCCAGAGGCTGATCCGCGATCCATGTGCGATCCGACCCGCCACGGGTCTACGGATCAAACGGATCGGATCTCCGAGATGCCCGAGCGGATCGAGTATGGGTAAACCCGTGTGATCCGTTGACTCGTTGAGGTCTCTAGGTCTAGCACTGGTGGATTTACCTTAATCGTATCGAATCCTATCCTGTCAAAAAATCCGGGATAGGATATCCTATCATATTCGGTTGCTGCATGGTCGAAGCTTTCGCCCATTGGGAGGCCACACGCGGCGAATCCTGGCTGGACTGCCTGGATTTCGAGACGCCCTCGGGTGAAGCCAGGGAGAGCATTCCAGTGAGGGTGGTGGACATGTTTCGTGAGTATTGGAAAGTCGTCTGCCTTTGACTTGGATTAATGTTGCCTACAGGTAGTTACACAGGCTACGTTACTACTTATTCGACTGATCCATATACGGCGACTGCCTTTGTCCGCCATGGTCTCCTGCCCTGTGCTCCACTTCACCCTAAACTAGCTATCACAGTACGGACAATGGAGTTCTTTCGACGAGCTCGCCTTCGTGCACCCCGCTTCTCTCTGCAAGCATTCTCCGCCGCTCTCTCCGACTTTCACGAAAGGCCGACGCGTAAATTCTTCTCACAGCAGCTGACGGTCTGCTATGACCTGTTGATTCAGCTGCGGCAAGGAGTCGAGGCTAGAGTGAAGAAGGCCCTCCTTCGCGACTCTCCCAATTGGCGACTGATGAACGCCTGCCCGTCATGCCTGTATAAGGTAGACGATGAGCCACCTATGAAATATGCCATGCACGGCGCCATCGACGGGAAACAATTCTCTGGTGAGGGTTGAGCTCAAGACCGAGATTAAAGAGGCTGCCGCAACGGATACGGGTGCTGCAGAGGCAGCGAGTAAAGAAACGGAGGATGTGGGCTCGTCGGAAGGAGACGGCACCGCTGCGTCAAAGGCGGTTGAGAAGACGAAGACCGCCGAGCCGATGGTGAGTATAGAGCGTCCAGACGATCGCAATGGACGCGGGGATTACATCCTCCATAGGCGGGACGTTGACAAGTTTATTCATGACAAGTTCGAGCATAAATGGGTAAGAATTGATACCTTCCTTGTAGGGTTTACAAGTCCGGTTGGGTCCGGTTGCGGCCCCCAAATTTGGAAGGACCGGCAACCGCAACCGGTTGCCCAAACCGACTTTTTCTCTCAACCGAGGACCGCAACCGGTCCTTAATAAGGACCGGTTGCAAGTGCGGTCTTTCACCGGTCCACAACCGGTTGGGACCACTAGTGGTCGCGACCGGTTGTGACCGGTTGAGACCACATATAACCCACCCAAATCCATTCATGCGCGACGAGAATCCCCGGCAATGGCACGGGGACACTCAGTCGGGCATGATGCTGGACTGGATGAGGGAATGGTAGTGGGCGCGGTAGTGCTGGGTGATGGTGGATGAGGCGGGTGATGGTGGAGGTGGTGGTAGTTGGCGACGCGTCGTCTGCATCCTGCGGTGACCTGTAAGAACAGTCAGCAGTAATAACTGTATTGACGGCGCCTGGAAACGCCGCCAACACCAAAGAAGAAGAAAAAACACGAACAAAATCCGCCACATCGCCTGCAAGCGATGCAACAGCCCAAATCCACCGCTCCCGCTCTTCAAGCGCGCTGTTGAGCGCGGCGGGTGGCGTCACGACTCGTTGCCCCGTGGTTATCGTGTGCTGCCCTTTTGCGGAGGGGCTTATGCGTACTGCATTTCCATGGAGACGACGCAAAGTCGTCTCCTGGTATATCCGCGCCGACTTAAAGTCGTGCGTTAGCGCTGAATCACCGACTTGAAGTCGTGTGATGCTGCCATCGTCGCCGACTTGAAGTCGAGCGACGAGTGGTGGTCGTAGTAGCGGTAAGAAGAGAGAGAGACACCCCGATCAGACGCTTACGCGTCCGTTCGGATCTCGGCCCGAGTCGCCGGATCGCGAGATATTCCTCGTGTATGCTCGTTTGGGCAGTGCAGGTGCCCGTTCCACTTGCTAAAAATCTGTAAATTACTCTTAAATATATATATATATTATCCGGTCTCAACCGGTCTCAACCGGTTGTGGGTCGGTCCTGAAAAAAGTGCCCAAACCTTCGGACCGTGGACTGCAACCGGTTGCAACTGGCAACCGGTCCCTCAATAACCGGTCTGAAATCGGTTGCGGTCCGGTTGGGTTCACCGGTCCTACCCGGTCCTACCAACCGGACTTGTAAACTCTACTTCCTTGTAAACGAAACTGACCATTCTATTCAGGTGAGCAGCGGCGAGCCTGAGGACAGCGGCTGTGAAGACAGATGGCATAACATGGTGAATGACATGTCGTCGAAGATGTGGGGTATATACGAGGAGACGGGCATATTCCTCGGTGTATGCAGACACGGCATGGTGCTTCTGGCAACCGACATGATAAGGAGTGGCGAACTGTAAGGCACTTTCCTTAAACAACTCTCTACCTGCTGATTGACTTTGTTTCATAGGTCGAAATATCCACTGGCAGTTATCGAGCGCCTCCTCGACGTGCTGCAGGACGATCTTTGCATGGGGTATGATTGTGGCTGTAAATTCAAGAAAACCATGGCGCGTTCAAGCCTGGGGCCTAGCGCTAGCGTTCATCGCTTGAAGTTCGTCGTAGGGCTGTTTCACGGACACGCCCACGCTCGCTCTTGCCAGTTGTTCCATCTCGGGACTTACATTGAGGGGATGGGTCTCGAGGACCACGAAACCTGTGAGAGATTTTTCGCCAAATCAAATGCGCTGGCGCCTATGGTTAGGCATTCATCTGCCTTCCATAGACACCAAGCTATTCGGACATACTTCGAACATATGGACGAGATCGAGAGTTTTCAAGCACTAAGTAAGTGTGAATTGCTTTTTTAACAAAGATCCCTCTGATAGAATGCTTTTAGCTGTTTTTCTTCACGATAACTTTAGACAGGCCTTCGAAATTCGCGAAACGCGCGGCGCATTACTGAAGACGATGTCCGACCTTGGTGTCGAGCATACTTCCGAGTTCGAGCAGTGGCTGAATGAGGAAAGGGCATACCTCACCAGCCTGAAGAAAGAGCCCGCTGTCGAGACCCTTCAAATGGAGTATTATAGGGCACTACTGGCTTTGGATGACTTGACGTAGGTGTTTTCTTTTAGCAATGGCTTTGTTCACTGACTATGCTCAGGTCTCAACGAACTGAAGCCCTCAAGTCGACGTACTCGCCTAACGACCCGCAGGGAAACAGAAAGAAGGAGAGACAGAGGCGCGCAATTCTTAAGAAGCACGAATTGAAGCTGGAGGAGGTAGTGGCTTTGGAGGACCGGCTGGACATAGTGGAACGTTGGGAGGTGGGTTCGCTGGCGAGGCAGGAGCTGGCAGAGCGAGTCGCGACGCGAGATTATCGCCTGGCTCTGGATAAGCTCGAGTCGCTGGTCGTTGCCCGCATCTTCGAGTTGACGAAGATGAATATGTCACAGACGGGTAAGGACTAACCTCTCTATGAAACGTTTCGCTGACATTCGACAAGGGTATAAACTGCGGAAGCACATCGCCAAAGCCCTGCAAGTCAGATCTAAGGCTGTAAAGACGGCTCTCAAGAAATTCAACGACGCCGCTGCTCGCATGAGTCCCCGCGTCCACGACTCGCATGGGAAGAAGTCGTCGCCTACGGGTTTCTGGCCGAATTCGACGTCTTACGCGATTCGCGCAATGACATTCGAGATAAGGGATGGGCATGCGAAGCCGGGAGGCGAGCTATAGACAGCTACTTCAAGATATTGTGGGCCAACGAGGAGTTGGTGAGGTGTACGACCGAGGCCATCCGGCTCTTGACATACATGGACGACGAGGAGTCGTATCTGAAGGCGGCGTATCATGGCATGAAGGAGGACCTGCCAGATATCGCATTTCAGATTCGGCGGCGGTATCATCTGCGAGTGCAGCTGCATGCAGATCATCGCAAGCGCCTACGCTGTATTCAGAAGCTGGATGGGTGGGATAAAGCTGAGGAGGAAGGCCTTGTGAAAGAGCTGAAGCCTGGTAAGCGACGAGGCGTCCGCCATGGCTTCGAGGTCTCAGAACTCCCGGACAGAGAGAGGCAGACGGCGGTGAGATGATAATGGCGGGCGCGCCGCCCGAGATCATGAGCGTGGGCGACGACGACGACGACGATTGCGATGTTGATGCCGACTTTGATTGGGACGATGACGAGGAGGATGAACGGGAGGCCTTCCGGGAGGCAGTGGTTATAGCAAGGATCTCTGACGACGAAGAATGTCGGGTAGGGCGCGAGGTGGAATAAATGATATTTCTATTATTTTGTACTATTAATTTATTCTGAATTTTTCGTGAATTTTTGGAATTTATTTGAGAATAATTGACCGAGGGGCAGCCTGACAGTGGGCGGGAGGCGGGATGATGATCGGGATCATGGTGGGAAGGTAGGCGGATGACGTGGGCGGCTGATGATGAGCGGCACATGGCGTTCGGATGATTGACTCCGAGATCACATTGGTCTCGGAAGGTGCCGAGGAGAGAGCGCCTACCGACGCCCGACTACAGACCCGCCTAAGGACAGTATTTACACTCTTTCAAGTTGACGGTTAAACGACCTTTATTCAACCCCGGAGGATACGCGGGAGGGGATCACATTTGATCAGGTCATGAGGTACCGTACCTAATCAAATCTGATCTACCAATTGGGACACCTTGGTGCTCGTTCCCTCCTCCCACCACAGCACGACGTTCGTGTCATGCTCGTCGGCCCAGAATTTCTTCTGAGGCCTTTCTTACTCGTTCTCTCTGATTACTTTCGCTTTCCTGGCCCGGTTTGGCTCTGCGCCGACCGCCTCGGATAAGTTCCGGGGCGCATTTTCAGTGCTTGTCTGCGCGACGGCGCTACGTGGACCGTCATTGTCACCGCGTAAGCCCTCACAGAGGCAGCCTGCTCTAGGATAATGTCTTTTCTACTGTCCAGTCCCGGCTGCTGTACACTCGCATACATTCCGGGGCCGACGCGCGCGCACATCTGGACGACGTCAACAACTAGCCGCGACGACGGCGACTGCCACGGTGACAATAGAGTTTCGGGATGTCTGGTGGGCATTCAGAGAGTCTGGACTGCATCACGGACATGTTACAGCTCAAATCGTGCGTGTTTCTTCTCATCTTCTCTCTCCAATCTCTCTTCCCTCACCTCAATCCCGTTCCTGCTCCCCCAGCCTCTCCAACTTCATCGTGCACGTCGGCCAGCCCCTGCGCAATTGCTCGGGGGTCGGCGGCGGGCACGAATCATGGAAGAACTCATTACTCGTTCACCGGGTAATGGGATACCTGTACCCCATTTCAGACGCGCGGGGAAATGAGCGGGTATGGGTTTTGCAGCGGGTTCGGGGCGGGAGTGCTCGCGAGCACCCGTACCCGACCCGTGCTATTCTCAGGTACCCGAAATGGCTGTGCGTATAGGTTGAAAAACGGACTTTGGCTCACCAGATTTTATACTGATGTCTCGCTCCGTAGAGAGTAAGTCCTGATGACGCCGTGTATGCTGAGGACGGATTCGCGGGGCTTCCCGTTCAACTGCTGGAGAGGAAATGTCGCAGCATGTTAAAAGGTTATATTACCATCTGGTATGTTCAGATTGATAGTCTCGCCCAGCTCGGGACGCGATACCAACACAAGGTACTTATTGTAATAATTTACATTATAATGACAGGAATTTACCCTCGCGTTGATGGTCTCAAAGAGTTGACGGAGGCGATATGGGGAATATCTTTGTGAGTCATCGAACTCAGCTCTGCGGGAGCTGTCAGTATTGTTCTATCGATTGGGAGCACGAGTCTCACCGAAATCGTCGTTCTGACGACTCGTGAACACCTGTGTGTCGACATGAACCTGCCTAAAGACACGGTTAACTTCGGAGCATGTAAGGAAGCAGGCGGACTCACATGTTGACGGTGGGTGGTAACGTCTGAGTCATGAGAGCATCAGATGTCATTCGGCCCTTCTCTTCACTGTAGACGTTGATACCCGTGGAACGAGCGACCTTGATGAGTAGTCCTAAGGGACATGGATGAGCGATACGATGGTGCTCGACGGATAACGGCTTACGAGACATGGTTATCTCGATATGGAGCTTGACGATGTAAGTAACGGGATGGAACTATTCGCAGGATGGTAAGCTTGGGGTTCCGGCACTGGACGGTCGCTGTACCTGGCAGTAGACGAAGCCATTGTGCAAGGCGGTAACACCGAGGAGTAAAATATCCATGCCAATAGAGACGAAGATGATGTATTCGTTGAATCTATGAGATAATAAGATCCGAGTTCAAGACGACGGGGAATAGATGCACTTCATGACCTTGTCATACTTCTTGAGACCATAGTCGACAAGTCGGGTCTTGACTACTCGGATGAAGAGGATATTCAAGGACAGATCGAGCAGAAGGTAGACAGCCTTCTCAAATCGGTCCCACCAGTGGTTGAGCTACGAAGGTGCCACGCTTAAGAACGAGGCACAGAAATGTGAATTACAAGAACTGACCCAGACGTAAGTGTGACTGATTTGAAGTTGCGCAGGAATCCCTAAACGACGGGCATTCCCATTTTAGCGACGTCCGCGGAAGTGAGCAGGGAAAACTCACAAATGCAAGCTGTCGAGAGCGAGATCATGGAAACAAGACCAGCTGTAAAGATCCGGAGTTTGCGCTGGAGTAATGTCAGAATCATTGGCATCCTTACACACAGACGGAGACTGACTCTTTGCCTCCGATCAGCGTATAGAATACACAGTCGGTTGACGATGATAAGCATGAGGCACTGGACCTGCAAACGTCTCTAATGAGCGCGGGATGGACTTTGCGCGCGGTAACCGCACTTGAGAGATCCAGCAGATGATCACAGTTGCGAAGACTCCAAGACCAGGAGGAAATATTTTGGCGCTGGTGCGTAGATAAGTGGGCGCCAACGGAAGTCATTTCAAGTATGCAACGTACAGGTATCCCCAGGCGACGATCTGAGGATGGCGATGGCGGAAGTCGTCAGTACTGACGTATGAGCATATCCTGGGCAGAAAACGTACGGAAAACCCGACATCACTGTGATAAAAGAATGAGTATCATGACAAGGTACGGGATGCAGGACTTACGCAGCAATTTCGATCCAGATCATGGCTATATAGGCAGAAAACTTCCAGAGCGTCAACAGGACCCCCCGTGCGCATTTTCATCAACTTACTCGTCGCGATCGCCTAGTTTCCTGCACGGCGTTCCATGTAACGTGGACGGCGAATCCAAACTGCGAAGTATGTTCATAAAGCACGTCACGCTTGAGAGAGAAGGCTTACGAAAAATCCAAACACGATGCAGCCAAGTGTAAGGTCACCTGGAGTGACGACCAATTCCTCGAATCTGAGAGCCGACGTGATTGAGAGCCGGAGCAAGAAAGATGAACACTAACGGTTTTTCTGTTTTGAACCCGACATTGATTTCGTCCGCCATAGTAGAGTCGAGTCCAAGACTAGCCCTTGAGGACCAAGAGACGAATGCCAATGATTGGTTCACATCCTCTCTTATATATGCTCGCTGTGTACTTCTCCATGCTCCCGCGATCATGTCTCGGAACACTAGGAGAGAATTTAGGAGAGAATAATTGAAGAAAAGATACGTCGCCGGGGCTAAACGAAAATGTCGATGTGGCCGAAGAGCTGTGTTCATCGCATCCTGGATGAGGTTTGCGAATGACAGCACACAGTGGGGATCATCAACAACTCGAGAATGCTGGTTATCCAGAGGGGTTCGAGCCTGGTTCGAGCCCTTACTGCTCCAGTTGATCCGTTGGAGACTAATATACTCGTCTCCTCGCCATTCACAGTGAGGGGACGCCGTCTGTCTATGCCACAGAGCATCAGGTGACGCGAGTCCTCCAGAAGGGGTCGACATGAGTAATCGTGCCCAGTAAAGGGCTCCTATCTCCGCCATTACCTAGGAATTCGCTGCCGGTTTCCCATTCCCGGACTTACCGTAGGCGGGATGGTTCAGGCTTCGCCACCATCACTCGCTCGCATCGTTTCCGCTGTGGTTGTAGCCGTCGGAAAGGCAGGTGTAATGCCAGCGGCCTTGACGGCGTATAGTTTGACGCGCTGCGAGTGTTCACGAATTGAAATAAGAGAGAACTGTGGGATGCCCACGGATGCGAGCGCCAGCGAAGCGGCTACGCCGCAACGAAATCAGTGAGGGCTGCTATGCTGCCATGGATCAAGGATATCAGTCAAAGGATTGTCAGATTAATTGATTTATGTAACGACGCGAAAAGTCTTCTGTAGCGGTCTACCGCCCAAGTCTTCACTGTAGAATATAATCAAGACCCACGTCAAATCCGTTATCGCACTCACTCGAGAAGGTGCCGCAAATGTCAGCCCAACAAGTCTTTCTTTCCAAGGCTGACTCGATGGCAGGCCTTGTAATATATGTGTTGCCTGGCGCCTGGCGAAGAGAACGTGTCGTCCTCGCGCACATTGCAGGTTGACATGCGAAGAAGCTTGAAGGCCAGCTTTGAACGGGAGGCATGGCGGAAGAGGCGCGCATTGTGGTAACCTATAGGCTATAAGTACCGAGAGTCGGGGTGGTGACGCACTCCAACACTAAGTAGAGTTAGCCTGCAGACACCACTGACGGCGCGTCACGATGTTGAATACAAGAACCAAGCGGCACTTATGCCTCTCGGAGTGCGGCCTCGTGGAAAGCTTGTCGCGATTCGAGGTATCCCTGCAAGTGGCGTCGTCGAATCGAGAATGGATGCCATACAAATGTTCCTATTCTTAAAGCGCAGAGAATACTTACGTACCCAGCAGTCATTTCTGCGGCCAGCGACAGAACGCCACGGTCAAGTTTTATGTTGAATAGAGAAAACTGAGCTAGCGAGTGATGTTGGTCTAGAGGCAATCGGAGAGCGCGGTTTATGCGATAGATGTGAAGTCATCGGCGTAATTAGCTCAAGCTAGAACGAGCGGGTTGCGCCAGAGTCAGTCGAACTTGAGAGGCGGTGCCAAGAGGCAAAGTTCGGCAGAATCCGGCAGATGGCTTGGGTATGTGCCTGAATCCGAATATACTCTCTCCTCCTCCTACTGCCATCATTGTCAACGACGGTGTCCACGCTGTCGATTTAGCCTTTTGAACGAGCCTCTCGTTGCCGAGCACGATGGTGCGTCTTACACGACTGTACCACGACGACCTGCTAATCGTCGTAGGTATTCGTGAACAACAAAAAGTTCGCTTGGTACTTGGCTTCATCTCGTCCTCGTCGCCCCATCTCACGACAAGCAGCGAATCGTGCATCAAAGGACATCGCTCGTCGTCTTGCGCCCATACGGACCGGCCTCTCTACGAGATCAAGAAGAAAGGACGGCCTATCTCTCAGTGCGAAAAGTGCCGACAGCTGCGCCAATCGCGCAGGGTACATTCGAAATGCAACTGCAACGCGGCGGAGGATGCACCTCCAGCAGCAGCGTCTGGTAGCAAATGTATGTCTAACGCTACTATTGCCTGTCTATATAATTGACGTGTTTCTAGCTAAACGTTTCATTCCAATTGTCCCGGCGCTACCCAATGGTCTGAGAGATGCGCTTCAATCTACCTCTTCCCGCCCGCCAGACGCCCGTCAACTCGGTACTGAAGCTCTTTTTTAAAATGATCTGATCTCATGTCGCTAACTGTTTATCTCAGTAAAGTCCTTATTGAACCCATGCTCTTGCAAAGGCGGTGTCGGCAAATGCAGATGCCACCGCCAGGACCCAACAGGCCTCGACGCGCTCGTTCAGGCTGTGGAAATGTTCGAGCATCAGTCGGATATACCCCATCCTCCAAAGGCTCGAGTAATAGCGCGTCCGAACAGCCCGCAGCGGAAGCGGCGTAAAACAAATCCCACCTCACCTCAGATGAAATCCCACCCTTCCACCCATTCGCATTCACACACCCACTCACATGCTCACCATCATCCACACGATGAATCTGTCCAACTCCCACCTATCAATGTGCTCGAATTTCAGGGTGTCGACTCCGTTCCGACCTTCGCTACTATGCCGTCTATAAGCGAGATCACGTCCATCGCCGGCTCTGGGTGTACCTGCGGCGTTGAGTGCGGGTGCCCCGGATGTGTCGAGCATCGTGGCGCGGATCACGCGCTCCCCGAGCACGGCGTATGCACTGACGGTTCATGCCGAACGTGTGTGGACAACCATCAGGGCGTTGAGCTGCCGCAGGCGGGCGTGCTGCACAATTTCTTTGCGCTTGCTGCAAAGCTACCTGAGCCCCCCAAGAGGCTGGGATATCCGCCGGTGAAGCTGCCGAAATTGTGCTGTGGCGGGAAATGCGGGTGTCCGGACGGGAGGTGTGGGTGTCGTGGTGAGTGTGGGGGATGTTGTGGTGAGCATTCGGAGAAGGAGAAGGAGGTCGAGCCCGTTGCAGCACCGCCGCCGGTGGAGGCTCCTCCCGCTGGTAAGGGATGTTGTTGCGGTTGAGAGTTATCTTTCGCTTTAGGGTCTTTGTCACATGGATATCATTTATGTTGTATAGTATGGGCAGAATGTTTAACAAGGATGAATTTGGTTTTCAACGTGTTTGTCTGATAGTCTTCAATGCAGATGAGAGTCATGATCCTCACTACCGTGCAGGTCAAGCGTTCTATTGGGGTTTCTACGCGTCGTTCATTTTCAAGTGCTCTTTCGTGGATTCAGAATATCCTGTTCATGATGGCGACGGCGTGGTGAGCGTAAGAATTTTGACTGTCGGGTGGCCACCACCATTAGACATCTACGTGCATACTTCCCAATGTCATTTCATGCACTAAACGGCCATAGCTGTGAGTCCCGTTATCCTATCACGAGACGTATTATATTACTACTCTCGGAGGCGCACTTCTTCCTGAGAGACTCCACTGTGTTATACTATTTCTGATCAATTTTCAAATAGTCACCTTGCCATGGCAGTATCTGGTCAGTGTTCCGAGTCATCCACTAAACCCGCAGGTGCGGACATCAACAACAACGGCAGGCTGCAAACTGCACTGTGCCTTGCCCCATATCACTACTTTGCGCGCGCCAAAACAGCATCTGCACTTGGCATTCGCTTAACCTTCCAAACTGCTGCCCTGTCGTTGGCTATACCATTCGCCCTCACAGGCGACGACTGCTCCCAGAGATTCGCACCCTAGCGCGCGCAACGACTGCTCTCTGATTCTCCACTCACCCACGACGGAAAAAGCACGTACCTAGACGTTACGACAAGCGAAGAAATCCAAAGTGATTTCTACACCTTGTTTCTACTGGACACCCTTTTAGCTGTGAACATCGAACGTTCGACGCTCTGGGATTCCAGATATGCTGCACTTGTTATCGGAATGGTGTCTGTCATGAACATGAGTCGGCTTTACTCGAGGACGACTGTGACACCTAGTAGTGCGCGTAGGAGAACTGACTCTGTCCACGGCGCAAAATACCGTAATAACACAGCAGCTCGTGCGGCGCTGGAAGCTGTCCGTCTCATCTCGTTCAAGGCTTGAGGCGGTTGCAGTCCACGCAGTTGGAAACGAGAAAACATGCATAATATTCTAGGTGCTCAACATCTACTTGTCAAGGACAGTCGTCTCAACGATAATACTCGTAACGCGATAAGGATCTGCACATAACGTTAGAGAGTCGGAGCAACGAAAGAGACGGCCAACATACCAATGTTGGAAGCGGGACGCCTGTCCTCGAGGTACCCATAGCCCTGCGCAGCGACATGTCGCGGCACACGAATGGACGCACCGCGGTTCGCAACGCCAGAGCTGAACGAGCCAATGTGGCCCGTCTCGTGGCGCCCCGTCAAACGGAGCTCGTTGTCCTCTCCATAGACAGCAATGTGCTCGTTGTGCCGCTTGCTGAGCTTGGCGATGGCGGCCTCGATGGCCTGCATACCGCCCGGCTCGCGCATAGCCTTTGTGCTGTAGTTGGTGTGGCAGCCAGCGCCGTTCCAGTCGCCGGCGAGAGGCTTGGGGTGGAAGGAGACCTTGATGCCCCACTGCTCGGTGATGCGCTCGAGAAGATAACGGGCCATCCAGAGGTGGTCGCCCATAGAGATACCCTCACAGGGCCCGACCTGGAACTCCCACTGAGAAGGCATGACTTCGGCGTTGATACCGCTGATGTTGACTCCAGCGTACAAGCACGCACGGTAGTGCGCTTCTATAACATCACGTCCGAAAACCTTGCCAGTTCCTAGAAGCGATGAGGGGGTGATAAGCATATCGTAGCAAGATGGTCGTACCAGCACCGCAATAATAGGGGCCCTGTGGTCCAGGGAAACCGCCTTTCGGCCAACCGTAAGGCTTTCCATCTACGTCAAAGAGGGTATATTCCTGCTCAAGGCCGAACCAAGGGAAGGTATCCTTTGCCTCATCCATGACTTTGTTTGCGTGGTGGCGGAAATTAGTGCGGTTGGGGGTGCCATCGTTGTTGTAGGTCTCTGCGAGCACGAGGATGTTGTCGCCGCCACGGAAAGGATCCTTGAAGATGGCAGCGGGGCGGAGATAGACGTCCGAGTCGTTTCCCGGCGCTTGGTTGGTGGACGAGCCGTCAAAGTCCCAGATACGAAGGGAGCCAATGTCGGTGACCTTTTTGCTCACGGTCTGGAGTAACAAAGTCAAGTCAGTAGTGACGGACTCTGGCGCGTCACACTGACCGTGGTCTTTGAGCGCATTCCGCCATCGCCGTCAATCCAAACATCTAATGACTCGATTTAGAGGTGGGAGCGGGGGATCAACGAGAACGCATACATTCAGCTTGGATCTTTTCGCCCTGAGGCAAGGCGAGATAGGGCGCGAGCAGGTCGTTGCGGTATGGGAAAGCTTGGGCTGACATGGCGGACGTGGTGGTTGTTGCTTAAGAGAAGATAGCCAGGCTGTTTGCCGTTGTTTAACTGTGGCAGGGAGCGGATAACTCTGTCCGATTCAATCATTTCAGTCATTCGGTAAAGAGTTTGACTAGTCTCTGCTTAACGAGCCATCCAACATTGTTGCGATTCAGACCGGCGGTGTGAATAGACAAATATTAATCTACCTTGACGTTAGCACAAGTTGATGAAATGATAACGGTTACAGGATAGTAAAGAATGAAGGATGGGAGAGGAAAAGAATGTACATTTGAGTATGTGTGACAGAGAGCAGTGAGAGATTTAGGGTGGGGACTACGCACGGCGGTTGGCAGAGGGCGGGTGTAATCCGTGATGAGCAGATGTTTGCAATAAATAGTAGGACGCGATGCACCCGGTACCCGATCCGAACTCCGAACTCGTGGGAGAAGGGAAAATTAAGTAAGCGTGTGGTGTATCTTTTCTTGGGTTGCTACCAGACGCTGCTGCTGCTGCTTCTGGGGGCTCGCTACCCAACCCATAAGAAGGATTCTCTCTCGTGTGCTTGATCTACTAAATAACTTGGACTCGGACAATGCCTCAGCCTGCGTCTGGAGGAAGCAATGGAAACGGTGTAGAAGAGGCTGCCGGAGGAGGAGGAGAGGCAAAAGTGCGTTGGAGACATGGAGTGGATAACCAACTAACTGTATTATTGCAGCCAAAGACCTCTCTCACGTACCCTGCAAATTCTTCCGAGTCGGCGGGTGCACCGCAGGTCTGCATGTCCGTTCTCGCACACCACGGGGCCCGGCGAACGCGGCGAAAAGGACGTCTGCGCGTGGTTCGTCAAGGGTACCTGCAAGTTTGGACACAAGGTGGGCGCAAGTCATCATCCAAGCCATTCATTTTCTCACAAAAACAGTGTGCTCTCGCGCATGTGTTACCCGGACAGAGCCCGTCAATGGATCGGCGTAATAAGAAGGCGGCACAGATGGCTAGTGGGAAGGGGGGAAGGACTCGAACAAGGGACGGGCGAGGGAGCGAGAGAAGGACGAGGAGGACGCGGCGGAAAGAAAGTGGGCGGACTGCCGATTACCATGTCGCTAAAGGCGAGTATCAGCCCGAGTGCCCCTGCGCCTGCACTCAAAGACGCTGATTTCTCGAGCTTTGCCGCCATGGCGAGAACGGTGTGTTGCTTTACCTTTTTTCTTATTCGTTCTAATCGTTTTTTTTTCGCAGAGGAACAAACGCCAAAGAAAGAGGAACCAAAGTCGTGGGCGAGTGTCGCTGCAGCAAAGAAGCAAGAAGAAGTGGTGGTAGAGCCTACTAAACCGGTTGAAGAGACAACGACAGGTACACTGCCCATGAGCACACCCCGCCATCCCCTCTCCCCATCTAAACCCCCAGTCGACTTTGGTCCAATCGGTAGTCCTCCACGGAGCTGGGGCAGTGGACGACAAATACAACAGCAACATACCGACACAGACGCAGATGGCGGCGAAATGTTCTTACCCGGCTCACTCTCAGATCTCCTCACAGCTGACGAGCTCGCCCGCCGCGTAAGCAAGAGTGTCCCCGCACCTTCCCTACTCTCCGCCACACAGACCCCCCAGTACTCCGCCCCCCCTCCGACGACAGCATCTGGGCCTCCCCCCCAGCCTCTGCCTACGCCGGTCTCTCCCCAGCAACGCCTCGGGCGCCTTCCTCAGCCGCCACACCCACTATCCCACCCCCAACGCCGTCCCCGCCGGGTACTCTTCCTCACACACCCCGCTCCACGCCCTCTCTTCAGATCCATACGGGGACGACCGCGGTGCAGCGATGGGCGTGTCCCTCCCCAGGGCCTCGCAGCCGGCTACTCCCGCATCCACGCCCGCCCAGGGAGCGTCGGCCACTCGTCGCTCCTCAGCGAAGCCGGGTGGGGCGCCGGGGGCAAGACGCGCGAGTGGGGCGCATCGAGCTACGGCACGGGCGCGGGCAGTTTTGGCGGGAGCCCGCTCAGCGCGAGCTTTTTCGGGCAGAGACCCCGCCGCCGGCGCAGCCTTCCCAGGGATCGTACAAGGCACCTGGGGGTTTGGGGGGCGTGTCGTTCAAGGACCGACCGGTGTTTGGCGTTATCGCTGATATGCCCCCGCCTGGTTTACAACAGCCGGTGTATCCCGCCGCTGCTGCTCCGTCGTTCAATGCTGGCCGCGACCGCTTTGCCGATCGCGCTGCGGGTATTCCGGAGCGCACGGTTGAGGACGACGATCTCTTTGTTTTGGATGGTTGAATGAATGAATGAATGATTGTTGTTTATTTGTTGTTTGTATACCACCAAAGTAGAGCCTCCCGCGGACAGTATAAAATTAGTATTACGCTCAAAAAGTTTTGTATTCAAGTATATAACCTGTAATCTATGTGTTGTGCAAGACCGACCACGCCCAAGCTAAAATGAGGGAGATCTGCTAGCGGCAATTCTGCGATTGATCAGTTGTTTGCCTCAAGTAAATGAATGATTTGTCCGAGCTTCGGTGGGCGCTGTCTTCGCAGAATGGCCACTAACATCACTTGTTGATTGCATCATCTCTTCCACAAGTTGATAAGTACGCTCACTTTCTCTCTGTTCCAACGTCTTCATCACCAGCTCGTCCTCAACCAACCTCTTTCACGCTAAACAAGAAAATAAAACGCCACACAACCCTTCTCTCTCTCCACTTTATCAAACAGGTCTCTCGGAGGTTGAAGACTCTTTCCATCTCGTGTAGTGTATGAGAATTAAGTGGAGGTGGTACGTCCACAGGTGGACGATGAGCAGATATGGTAACAATAGATGTGACTGTCCAACAAACACGGAACAAACAAGATCCAAACTTGGCACCCGACGCCACCGTCGCGCTATAAAATCGCGAGTTCTACTTGTTCACTGCATCATCATGATCACCCAGTACTATTATTGGACACTAGGCGCCGATATGCTTACTCTCCACCCCCAACGCCTCAAATCGACTTCCTATCAACTCCCCGTCGAAAAATTTACACACCACCATCTTCGTCTCACTCGATACAAATCCGCCAGTCAATACGACAATCTGTCGTCAAAGAGCTCCAGGATGCCAATCTCCTGACAAAAGATGGTTGGCCCAGATGAACGGCGACGTTCGCGAACAAGCTTCACGACAGCTGCATTGCGTGGGGAAGACCCATGGCAAGCACGAGAACCACAAACTCTAAAGTCCACGGAGGGTGGACGCACAATTCGTCTTGGCTGAGTCCACCGCCCTACGAACTACTGCAGACTTGTCTGGGCCTGCGGAATGCTCAAGGATCGTGGAGAGATCAGCAATTTCATTTTATACTGAGCATCATGTAGAATGAACTGGAAATGTCGGCCAACGATCCCTGCCGTCGCTTAGGCAAGGAGATGCGCTTCTGGTATTTTTCTTCGCGATCGGAGAGGCTTTCGACGTTTAACAGCCTGCTCATATTTCAAGGCTTTATTCGTTTTGGTATCTTTATGACCCAGCGTCAGGGAAACATCCGGTACCGGTTCAAGGTCAATGGCAAACTCTACTTGAGCGAGGTCGCCGCTGAAAGTGCGCGCTACTCGCGTGAGGTCGATCCCTACCGACAGGCTTGTGTCTGGCTATGAAAGACATCCATTGCGCAGCTCAAAAAATTAGACGGAGCGGGGGATCGTTGTTACCCATCGATGATGCCAGAAAATTCTTTCTGACGATGAGGTTGTTGTTATAGGATGTCGCCCCATCTCCCGACCCCCGCCCGCCTGTTGTGCGTGGTGCTGTACGCGCCTCCCCAACAATCCGGCGTGTAATATTCCGGGAACGCTGCCAGAGGTTGGACGCACTGGCGACTACGCTCTTCAAGTTCGTCGTGTACTTTGTCTGATCTCTGACGCGGGTGATACTGCAGGTCTCAACTCGCGGCAACGTCCTAGTGAGAAAGGTGTTCTGCAGATCAAACTTGAGTATGCGCGCGCAGAGGCGTCAAATGCGACTCCTCTAACGGTATGTTTCCCTCCTCAATTGTTTTTAGGGAACACCTGCGGTCGAATATCAACTTTCGGGCCACGCCCGAGAAACCATTACGTCTTGGGCTTGATTATGAGAACCCCGACGACGGTGGTTTCGATTCAACTTGCTTCACGTCCGCTCTTTGGTTATCCTGCTCGCTGCTTGCCTAGCTCCAGGGTTTCCTCCAAGCATTTGCCACAGACCTCTTCACTTCATTCGGTTTTGGCCTGCTCCGCGGTCTCTTGTGAAACCGCTTTACGAGAAGTATGGATGGACCTTTGCTACTACAGACCTCGTCCAGTATTCGAGGCAGTCATTCAAGTGGGGTTTGAGCCGAGGACATGTTCACAGAAACCTTCGCGGGTCGACTATTTCCGCATTACATTGTCCGCGTAGGAGAGACGCCGACGAATCATTCCAGTTGTAGACGGTGAAGAGCTGGAACACGCGCGAGGACAGACGTCTGCCTCTTCGAAGCGGGTTGAGACCAAACCTAAAGGCAAAGACTCAATATCTTTAGCATTTCATCGTGATGTGTTGTACATATTTTAGTTGACTACTTGGAATCTTATTTATATTCTGTTAGCTTGCTGAACAAGAAGTACATAAGTCAATGCGAGAAACGGAGGCTTTGTCGTCATATTCTCTAGATTTCAAGTGCACTTTGCTCTGTCCTGACCTGCGAGGACCGTCGATCAGGGACGCTCACCTCTCTTCCTGCCACCATCTACGTACCTACCATCTATTTTTCAATGCAGCAGTCAGCACCGATGCCAACAGCGTACACGTTGAATATTGCCTTCAATCTCCGTTCTGCACATGGGACTTGGAAGTTGGGATCTGCGCCCTCGTAACATTAAAGTTATCCTTGTTCTGAGCGGATTTCCATGTTTCCCACCACTGCCTATCTGCGTACCTCCCACCAGAAAGCACCATCATGGTGAAAAAGTCCTCGGCTCGGCAAGACGTTCATCGCATGAGGGTTAATTGGGAGCAGCTCGTTCAAACGTACCTACCTGTTTCCTCTATTGGCCCCCTGATCCTTCGTCAATGCCCTACAGGTTGAACGCCTCCTCGGCAAGAAACACGTTAAACATGGCCTCTGAAATGGAAGTTGAAGAAGAAGAAGAAGGTATCGACTCGGACAGCAGGTCTAATAAAATGCACAAGTAAGTAAGATCTTGGCCTGACCATTCGACGCGTAATGATACAATGTGCAGGACAGGACACGGCCCAGAAGAGGCTTCTCGCACGAAGAGGTGCTGTTGAATGTCGTCCTCGCACTTGCACTATCTGCTCACATTTCTCGTTCCAGCACTCGAGTGCATGCTGACCTGCGACGATCGTCTGTCGAAACTGCGGTGCGAGAAAACATTGCGCAAAAGACAACCAAGGTCCGTTAATATTTCTTCAGGATACCTTCCTTACGCCTTTGCTAATCAAAGACTTGAGGCGTCTACGCATGTGGTCGTTTCCTCCCTTGATCTGCACAAAGCGACGGACACTTCAAACTCCGGCGAAGATCGAGTTCATAATCATGCAATAGGAGCTAGCGAGAGACTTGAACCATCCAAGACGAAAAAGACACTGCGGTTTGCGCAAGAAGTGAAAGTTTCCAACGGTAGCCCACGTCGCGTGAAGAGGAGAGGGGATAATGTGTTGGGTGACGAAGAGTCGAGGAAGGCTGCCATCATGAAACCTGGACGCGTCAAGGAAAGAACCGTCGGTTATTGGACTGTGAGCAAGCATTTATTTTCTCCTTGTTTTGACGATGCTGATGGCGCATCTCTAGGCTACCGTCACTCCGACGCCAAGTCGTGCTGAAAGCCTGGATGAGGAAGAGGTTGATGAGCTTGACTCGTCGCCGATAAAACCCACTGACGAAGATGATGATGATAATGGAGCTGGGTCGCTGTTCACGCCACCGAGGAAGAAAAGACGCGTCATTTCCCTCGCGGACAGTGCGACGAGTGGCGATGAAGACGTCAAAGCCGTAGCGGATTGCCCTCACTTGCGCAAAGTCACTCGCAGTCCGTCCTCAAAGATAGCTTTTGGAAGAGATGTGCGTCTTTCAAGTTTTGATCACAGTTGATATTCTGACTTGAAGATGTTCCTTCCTCCCAGACTCACATTTTAAGCCCGCGGAAGCGCAACGACGCGCCATCTCCAATAAAAGTGACAAAGACATCGGAAGTGAGTGTCTTGTCTTAATCGTTAATAGCATATAGTTCAACACTTCTTCCAGACGGTGTCCACACACATCCAACCGAAATCAGAGCCGGACACACCGAAAGCTGCGAAGCGGAAGCGTCCGGACCCATCGCCGTATGGGAAGAAGCCCAAAGTCGAGTATCCGACTTCCAAGAAGGAAGTGCTGGAATCACGCTCCATGCCGCAAGAGACAAAGGCCAATCAGTTAGGCAGAAAGGCTGAGGAGAAAACTCCTCACCAACGCAAGGACGAAGAGGAGGGAGATACATGGGAGCAGCGACGAATCTACGAGCAAAGGAGGAGATGGGAGAAAGCGCCGCGGGAAGAACGGGATGAGCAGGAGAAGCGAGATCAGGTGCAGGCGCTGAGGGAGCGGCGAGAGGAATACAAGAAGAAATGGCGGGCGAAGCCCGTTCGTCGTGTGAAGAAGGAAGACGAGATCCGGTTGAAGGAGAAGAGTCGTGTCGGAGAAATGCTGCGAAATGAAAAGAAGATGGAGAGTAGCAGGCTTCGGAGAGCGAAACAGAAGAAGGCGCACAAGTCACGGAGGAACGCGGTGTAGGAGGATTTGCAGCAGTTTCTTGGTGATGTCTACCTGGAACAGTATTCAATGAATTCATTTTGTCGAGGTTGTGGTTGTGCATGCCCTCATTTAAGCCTGCTTCCATCCGCGACAAGATAGAAGCCTGCCTAGTTATGTGGCACTGGCGGCTGTTGCTTTATGGAGGGCCACTCGAACACACCGCCGACGCGCCACTGAATGTCAATCGATGTCCATAAGGCCTGGCTCTATTAATATTACTGTTATAGCAAGTTCAGTCGGAGGATAGGAAAGAGCCATGTTCAGAGAAACGATATTTAAAGGAAGATCAGACCAGAGGGATGAGGCTCATACATCCATTCGTGTTACAACAGTTTATCGTGCAGAAATGCTACCACTGGCAGCATAGAATGAATAAATAAAGAGGTATGTGGTTGTCAAACAGAAACGAGCTTAACAAACGCTTGCCTCATGGCCAAGATGAACCAGTAAATATCCTTAGAATCATTCAATGAATTGACGAGCACAGGCAGAGAAGGCAACGGCGGCGATGAGGTTACAACTGGCAAACTTTGAGATATCATATACGGCGAAGAAGATAACATCCCTCACCTTTGTATCCAGAGCTGCCAACATCCAGAACGAACGTAAACTCGCGTTCTGGTCGATTGGGATCGATAAACCAGAAGCGTATAAGCAGCTGCTCGGCTTCCAGCCCTTCTATCACGCATGCCAGCGCCTTTTCGAGCGTCTGGATGTCAGGTTGCGCGCCTGTCGCGTGCGTCATGAGTGTACTTCGTTCCCTCTGGCGTTCTGGTAAGAATGGTCGGTTTTCAATCTCACCCGTGAGGGAAAACGCACCTCGTTCCAGGTTATCCGCGATAGCTCGATATTGCTCAATCTCACTGTCGATGGCGGCGCATTTCTCCTTTAAGGAGGCCAGTTGCCGCTTGAACGTGGCAACCGAAACTTCGGCGTCTTTGCGCTCCTCCGCTTCCTTGGAGAGTTCTAGTACGTGCTCACCATTATAACAGGAATACATAGTACAAAGACACGGACCTTGAGCTAGGTCCAGCTCCGTAACTTTGCATTGGTTGGTCTCCATTTCTACTGCATGCGCGCCTTCGGTAAAGCGTTTCTTCTCCGAGGCATAGACAGCCCGCGAGTCCGTCTCTTCATTGACAATCTGGTTCTTGTACGTCGTGACGGCTTTCAGAAATCTAAGAGTCACTGCCTCGTACGTCTGAAGCTTCAGGTCAATAGTCGGCAGATCTGAGCTGATCACCGAGGCAAGATCGATTTGAGGGACGCGGAAGGTGTGCGCCATGATGGGAAAGAAGAAAGCGCGATAAGTCACATCACATGATGGTGTCACTTCAAGCTGGCCTACCAAGGACCCCCGTCAATAGGGTTCGAACATCGATCCAGAAAAACCAAATTTAGGTGATTTTGAGAATGAACTCCGATCTAAAAAGCCAAATTACGGGACTTTTGGCACTGTATGCCCAATGCCGTTTCGAGCCAAAACGAGCTCGTCTGAATGATGTACGATGCCAAAAAACCAAATCCTGGACAGATCTGTCAGACCAGAGCTGACCAGAGCCAGACCGCGGGATATCTTGGGGCCTATGACCCATGTCTGTTCAGACGGCGGGTTTTTCAAGTTTTTCAAGTTGCAAAAAGAAGGAGAAAAAGAGGGAAGAGGGAGAGGATTACCTACAACATCCTGCATGTATTGACCTGAAAATTTTGAGTCCATTCGCGCCGCAACGCGCACAATCCATAATTCGCGTCTTGATTTCATCTTGAATTTAAGTAGCCGGTTGGCTGGGGCATCGGCTTTCAAGCCCATGTCCATTCGGGAATAGCATCCCAAGTCCCAGCCAATCATTTTCAAGGTTGTTATCACGATAAGATTGTGCAGTCCTCGCTCTCGCTTACACCATCATCTCCATAGCTTCCGCCATCTTGATGAGTCGCTGCCGCCGCCCTCGAATACATTTCGGGGCTCTCTCTGGGGCTCGTCTTCATGATGGCACCATTTCAGCACGGCATTGCCCTGCGTCAGCCCTTGGGATGAGGCAGGATGCTGCCTGGATCGCGTCTGCGGGCTTCAAGCTGCCGGATTGGTCCCGCCTCTCCGCCATTGTCGCCTCCAACGAGGCTTCGTTGGTTGGATTTTCGGCCAGGATGGCGTGGTGCACGCGTCCTGGCCATAAGGGTGCGTCGTTCCTCCGAGACCAGTACGTTCGTTACTGATCACCTCTCCTGCTATTGGTCTCTCCAGTGCGCAGGATGGCGGACCACGGACAACGGTAATCGTGTGCGCGGTGCTGCACAAATTTTCGCTGCCTCGCACTTCCAGCTTGCCTTCAACGTCACTCCGCTTCCAGTGCCTTCACGTCAATATTCTCGCTGGCGCACACTCGTATGCGTCCGGCACAGCCGAACAGTACTCGTGATGCGCCTCCATCGGTCGAATTCCACCGCAGATACCACTGGAATCTCAAAGATACGAGACTGCCTTACACCACCGGATATGAGCGCAGGCTCGATTTGGCTTCGCGCCGCATGCAGCACCCTCAGATGGGGCGCATCTTGTGTTCGTCTTTATGAGCAACACGCCGCGTAAGCCTCCCCTGGGGAGCTGCAGTACTCAGGAACGATGGCGCGCGCTTGAAAGTTGAAGTCGCTGAATTAGCCCCCGCGCCATTTTATTCTCGCGAGCAATGAAGCGAGGAGCAGGACTTCTGGGCTGGAAGGTGTCGCGGACGCTTCTAGCTCAAGCCGGTACGTATTCTTCTCTTGCCACCCTTGCCCTGTTGTCGCATCCCTTGTGTGCCCACTATCTCTTCGCGATCAGCATCCCCTCGTCACCATTTCCTCCCTTCCCTCTACCTTTCTGCACTTGGTTGAGCCGCGGTCCTTGCTCTCGCAAGTAGCCGGGGCCTCGCCAATGTGTATCGTGCACGTTGATAACCCCCGCGCAATGGCTCGGGGGTCGTCAGCGGGCACGAAATGTAAATACAGCCTCTCTGCTCTTCGCGGGTACGTGTAGTCACACCCAAGGGTAGAATTGCGGGTTACCCATACCCGACGCTCCGGGTACGGGTATAGCATCGGGTTCGGGGTGGGAGTGCTCGTGAGCACTCATACCCGACCCGTGCTATTCACTATGTAACAGTAGGAGTGTGACTCACTCGTCGATTGCATTGGATGTGGCCACGGACACCTACACCACTGATTCTGTTTGATATTTTTCGTTCGTTCATTTACCCTTCTATCACTCATATACATGCTTGTTACATGTATTGTAATTTCAGTCTCGAAATATAATACAAATACTTTACTACCTATATTTACCTTCTTTTTCCACTTCTATGTTTCATCTTGAAACAACTCCTCTAAAATACCGTAGCTTGTGAAATGTCACTCACCTTTACCTTTCCCTCAGACTCAGGAAGACAGACTGGCTGTCGAAGACCTCCAGCGGTGCTCTTGATTTGATACCTAACGACATTGATTTCTACTTCTCGCATACTCTTGCATATTCGACTCAGCAATTGCTCCGAACTACATACTTTGATGTCCGCGCCGTCCCGAGACTCTCAGAAGTATGTATTTTACGGCGGCTCAAGTGAGAATCGAACTGATACCCTGTACTCCAATGGGTCGATGGCTGAACAGTTAAATGTACCATTGACCCCTATGACCCATGTCCATATTTGGACATGGGTCTGAACAGACATGAATCATGAGCCTATCTTGGCAAGGTAAGATAATAATTCCCAGGCTCACACTGCGAGCACCCCGACACTCCGATGCCAGCAGAACCAAAAATGACCTTCAGCCTCGAACTCCGATTTAAAAAGCCAAATCAGGCCAAAATCCGGAAATTTTGGAGAACCAAAAAGGCCAACTTTGGGATCGAAGTTCAAACCCTATTGGCAGGGGTCCTGCCTACCATCCTTCGTTTCCAGATGCATTTCCCGAACTCAGAGTCATACATACTTGGCGCCTTCTCCCTGAGTATTGAGTACTAGATCTTTAATCACCATCAGATCTTCGAGTCGCATCTTCCTTCAATAAACTGAAACTCCGTTTTCATTCTTGGCAACAGATAACTTCTGACATCTTTATTCGATAGCGCGTAAAGTTTCGCTGGATGGAGGCGCGCAATTCTAAATAACAGACTAGCACCTCTAAATAAGTGGACGGCACGCGCCGCTTTCAGTCCACCCTTCTAGGAATGTTGGGCACTAATGCCCAGAGCCCCAACATGGAAACGAGCATACCCACAACCCTTCAAGTCTGTCAGAGAGACCTCGTAGGAGAACACATCACTCACATGGGTTGCAAAGTTGAGATTCCCGCCTTGTTGCCACGGCACCAGTAATGAAAGGAAGAACGGCACTCCCGGTCTGGCCGAGACTCGCAATCCACCCAATACAGCCAGCAAGGAGCCAGCGCGGAAGGACACGCCCCGCGTACGACATGAGAATGGGATACATCGGCCCAAGACGAAGCCACGAATGAGACGCCACGGCTCCACCAATCAGTGACGGCACGAACCAGACGATAAGTTCAAGTCTGTAAGAGGTACTCAATGCCAAGGTCGACACGGATAGCTTGACTGCTCACCCATGGCGATGGCAGTATACAAGAACATTGCAATTCGATCGCCAAGCTATGTGGTGTTCAAAATGGATATCTCAAGACCAATGCTGCTGACCTTTTGATTAACCCAGAGAAGAACTAGGCGGCCCGCCATGAGGCCTATAGATTGTCAGTGTGAAATTCAACAGCCGCCGCACCTGCTTACCTCCGAAGAAACCAGAGGAAATGTACCCGGAAGACGCTCCACCGCCACGTACAGTTTGAATGAACGTGACAATCCAACCTTGAAGACGATCAACGCATATAATGGATTGAGGAAGAGATACGTACCACCGATAGTCACTTCTGCGCCGACGTAGACCATCGTGAATGCGGCGAGCAGATGAACAGTTTTCAGTCCAAGAATCTGCTTGATCTTTCCGTGCTCGTTAGAGCCACGTTCACCTGCAGGTAGGCCGACTCGTTCAAGACATGCTAAAAGCATGAATTTATTCTCGATTCGAACGATCTTGATATAAACAACGTACCATCAAGGTCCCTCCACTTGAAGATGAACCCGAGCATGGCAGTATTGATAAGTGCAAGTCCAAGAGACACTAAATAGTGGAACGACCAGTGTTCCATAGTCGCGAATTGTGTCGCTACAAGCGGAGATGCAAAGGCACCAGCACCTGAATAAAGTGTCAGAAATATATAGATAGATCACACCCCCACGAACCATATGAAGCTTGCAGAAGCATCATTTTCATTTCCGGATGGTCCTTCAGGCTGGCGACATAGGTAACTGCCTGTGCATCCTAGACATATGGAAGAGATAAGGACATATATGAGCTTCGGAAGGGTATTACTACCTGCAAAGACAGGCCGACACCGTTAAGAACGAATAGGGCGGCATACGCAGGAAACGGTAAAGCAGCGGACTGAAGGGCATACACGACAACTTGGCAAAATGAGGCTACGAGCAAAGGAATGTGTATCAGTCTAGTACGGAGTTGCAAAAATCGAGCCATCTGACCGAAGAAGACGACCTTGCCAAAGCCAAATTTATCGGTCAAGGGCACGTTCATGAATGCTCCCGCAAGGAAACCCTGGAGGCCAGCATTAAACCGCCAGCTGAACGATGCATCGGACGACTTACGACACAGGCCATGACGAAGATCAGTGATACGACGATGAAGTTGATCTACTTTGACGCTGGCTTCAATACACTTTTGAAAAGGTCGACTCGTAATTCCGGACGTACTTGGTAGACCTCTTGCAAGCGTGGTATAAGCGGACCAGAGGTTCCATCGTTCCACCCAGACAGCATCTTCAGCCAACAGCAAGCAGTGAATTGCGCTATTGACCGGATTCTGTATCCGCTGGGAGGACTTTCTATACGGCTTTCGACATCTTCAACGGGTCGTGCCTCTTCCGTGATATTGACTGATTTTCGTGAGATGGTGTCGAGTTCCATCACTTCCGCTCCAGAGACGCGGTCAGTGAGGTGGATGTCGGCCCCAGCCATGATGAGAGGTTCGATGTAAGTCGTGAGAGAAGTTAAGAATTATCAAATTATCTCCGATGTTATTCCGGATCACACGACAGACCCGTAAAGAAGTTCTTCAAGTTAAGCAAGGAACTCGAATTATGCATACTTATCTACACTAGCAAGGAAGTACTCATCTATTTCAAAACATGACATCTCTTCTCCCCTTCGTAAGCCGTCTGCTGCCGAAAACGACGAGTTTCAGTTGTCCGTGGCTCTGGAAGACGGGCTCTTGCGCCATCAACGACGACAGGTGTTGCAGTGCTAACAGCTCAAAGCGACAACAGAAGGAGCCCATCGGCGTTGGAGCAGATGGAACTTGTTAGCCGTCGACACCTGATGATTTGTATGAGCGAGTAATCAATAGCGCCTAAAGAAGGGTCTCTTTCATCTGGTCAGTCCTCAGACGAAGGCGTAGATAGCCATCGAGCTGCTGCCGTGAAACACGAAGTGGCGTCTCGCATGTAACTGGAGCGCCCCGGATAAGTATCGAAAGCGATAGGCTCTGTGCTATCCAGATAACGCATCCGCCGATGAAAAGAGAGAACAAATTACTGGACATTGGAGACCAAGTTGAGTAAGTCGTACTTCGTGCCTAGATACATCCGGTGAATAAGAAACATTTCCTTCTGCTCAACTCTGAAAAAAGATCCGGTTTTCCAGCTCCAAACGAAGATATACCGGACGGGGAAGCTGGACGCTATTTAGAAAGACGCGGGAACCCGAGCCCTGCCCACGTCCGTGTGCATCTTGTCCACCATCGGGCAGTCTAGAGTATAACATATCGACGAGTGGGCCGAGATTGTCTGGGAGCGTAGGAGCACGGCATCTGCCAATGTCCAAGGAGCGCAGACGCGGCAGTCTCAAGGGGCTACCATTGGAACGGGCGGCGGATCTCCTCGGAGCAGAACCATCGTATAACGACCTGGAGAACCTAGATACACGGGAAACGATGCCTAAATGCCTATGAAACTCCGCCCGGAACTGCCGGTGCTGCCAGGAATCCCCACTACACCATCCTTCAACTTGAAGCCCTCAAAGAACTCGACGGTCATCACAGAATCATGAAGCTGCAACCATTCGACATGCTGGGTGAGGGAGAGGAAGTTCAAGAGACGTCCGGTATTCTCGCCGTACGAATCCATGGCGCAGGAGAGGGTTAGCTTGGTTATGTTCTCAAATGAAAGCGGCGACGTCGGAAAATGGGTTACCGAGGCATTCGGAAAGTTGAGGAAGAGCTCAGATAGAGCAGGAACCCTGAGCGTGGTCAAAAACTCTGCACTGCGTCCCGCGGCATTGCTGCCCTCGACGACATGGAGGCGGCGGAGCTTCGGGAGGGGAACGATATCTTGAATGGGGGTGCGGATGCCGGAAGCGCTGGCATCGACTCGAAGCTCCTCCAAATTTGTCAAGGTGCGTAAACGGGTCAAAGCATCTGCGTCGAAGGCTGGGAAATGCACGATAGAGGTAAGTTGAGACCAAGGAAGCCTGACGTGCTCTAACGCTCGCCAGGGCTTAGCGACAGCGACCTTCAATTTTCGGAGGACAGGCGTCGTCGTTGGTTGAAACACATCAACGTTTACATCCCACTCGGCCCGCCTACCCAGTGGAAAAAGAGTGATTGGAGCTTTGAGAAATGGTTGCCCGACAGGCATTGCAAGGATGTCCGGGGAAGGTCCACGTTCAAAATTTCCAACGGGGGATGATGACTTCAAGAACTGGGATGACTGCGTGGTCCGTAATATTTTCCACGCTCCCAAGATAAACTGTCATGGGCAGTCCTTTCGACCGCTCAATGAAGCGCCCCACTTTGTATGCACACTGACGAGGCGTAATGTGGCCGATATGCTTGTCGAAATCAAGCAAGAGATATGTCCACAGCTGAGGATTATTGATTACAAGCGCTCTCCAACGATGACAGACTCGAGTCAGAAGCCAAGGGGCTCCTCCTGGGTCGAGCGCGTCGGGACTTTTAAACCTGTAAGCCTTCATTGTGCAATGGTCGAATATTTCGGCTAGAACCTCATCGGGGAAGGAACGCATGGGATGGAGGAGTGATTTTGCGTCTTCGAAGTGCGACTGCACTTGCTTGCGTTCCGAGAGGAGAGTATCCAGCAATTCCCGGGCCTGGGAAATCTTCGCGTCGAGATCCCGAAGAGCAGCGGGCGTGTCCTCCACGACTTTGCGAAAACCGGAGAGCTCGATGTCATGTGGAGGATGGTTCTGGCTGAGAAGTTCCTCTACGCGGGCTGTGCGCGTCTGGCCGGGTGCACTAGGCCGAAGGAAGAGAAGAGCACAGTTAGTGCAGCGGATTGAGTTTGAGTCCTGAGCCATCGGAGGTCGCTATGGTCCAGGTGGTTTGAGCTGGATGAAAAAGGGAAGATTCAATGACCTACCTGACGCGCCACAAAGTAGCAGATAACAAGAAGACGGACGGAGGTGAAGATTCTAGGCTGTTTGAGCTGGATGAAAAAAAGGGAAAATTCATTGACCTACCCGACGCGTCACAAAGTAGCAGATAACAAGACGGAGGTGAAGATTCTAGCTTCGCTGTCCAGGACGAATCAATATGACTTGAAGAAACCGGAAGTATCAGCTCCCTCGAACGCGTGAAGCGCGAGGCCGTTGCTAATAGGCGCACTCCTTTATCGCGTCTTATGACTCTTAAGTAGGACTGATATGGAGCTTAGAGTGGGTACAGGTGGACGAGATGACGGTCAGTGTCAAAGAGGCCAACGACCACGTGAGGTGCATCATTCCAGTCCAGCTCTCTATTGCTTTCCATACAAATATGTACTTATTTATTTCTGTACTCTCCCCAGCTTCAATGGCACACACACACAAATCAATATCATATGTATGTACCTACAAAGAAATGCTATGCTACGAAAGGACAAAAAAATGTGGGCGTTTGTTTGTTTGTATGTGCGAATTCCTTCTCCGCATTTACCATCACCATGTCCCGCGCAGGACCTCCAACCACAAACTAAAGGATGCCGAAGCCAAAATCAAGAAGCTCGAGGACGAGAAGGAGGCGCGTATCAAATGTCAACGCGTCTTTCGTGCATATCATAACTTGGGCGTAGGAACTAGTCGAATGTAATGACATTTTAACTTTCAACATGCAACTTTTCAAGAAGGAGGCGGCTCAGCTCAAGCTCCAGAATCTCGAGCTACGTGAGACCTTGAGCAACAAGTTCCGACATGTGAAGAAGGAAGAGGACGAGGAGATACAATTACCCCCATTGCCAGTGCGTTTCGTCCTCCATTATCCTCATTTATGACTAATACGGGTTAGTCGATAGAGGACGAGCTTCCTGCAGCCATTGTAAGTTTTATGCCAACTGCTGACAGCTGTGTGTGCTTAGAGCAGGCAGTCTGCACCGGAGGCGGACGCGAGGATCGCCCAATTGGAGTCGGATATTCTTGAACTAAAAGCCGAGAATGCATCTTGGAAAACGAAATTCGACGAGAACGCAGCGGACAAGGAATCTCTGGAGACCAACATACGGACACTGCAAGAGCAAGTCGACGCGTTGAAAACAGCTTGGTCTCTTGTGCGGCTTCCAGCTCCCCATTCCCTTCTACACTCTTATGAATCCTAGCATCGAGATACTTCAGCTAGTCGTTCCGCGGGTTCGGGAAGAGTACGTGCGGAATATCTTCTGTTCAATTTTACGTTCCAATCAGTTTCTAGGACTCGGAGAGAGCCTTGTTAACGGCGCTCATGGGGGTTCACCATCCGATCGTTCAACGGCCGCTGGACTTGAAGCCCGTAAAGAAGCTCGCATCGCTTGCGCCTGACGCGGTCGATGATCTCGTTAGCCGCTTCATCAATGCATCGACTGTACGTGTTCTCTTTCACCAGTAGCCGTGCCCAGTCCTAACGTCTGCCGTAGTCCTCAAAGGATCGACAGAACATCCTATTCTTCCGCGCTCCAGGTCGCATTGTATGGTGCAACGAACCGCACAGCAACGGGTATTTGTACGCAGCTATGCATCAGTTGAGCGTGTCGGAGCGCGGTCTGCACTGGAATACCAAGACGCGTCCGTTGCAGGCTCTCTACAATCAGGAAATGGAGCTCATGATTCTTGATGACCGAGACACTATCTGGTATTCTGGGCGGTATAAACTACACAAGCTGCATTCCTTTATTCCTGGAGGCTGTTCTGATCTCACGACTTTGGTGAGTCCTTGCAGCTTTATTGGTGGCGTTGTTGATTGATTCGCAAGTCCAGTCTCAGCACGATTTAGCGAAGAACACTCTTCATTTAGAGGGCAAGGTCCCGGATAGCCGCTATCATCAAGCCATGGCGTTCGTTTCACGATTGTGGACTTCGCCGTTCATGAAGGCGGAGGTCCTGGGAATGCAATGCGTCGGGTTCAATGACGAGCTGTACAGGAGCTTGCGCGCAAAGGCGGAGACGTGGAATTGGAAGGTGCCGACTCCTATTAAGGAGCCTGGCGGTCGGGAGAATGAAGATCATCGTCCGTGGAAGAGACAAAGGACGTGAGCATTGATGCTGTTCTTGTTGCTGATGTTGTTCTCTTGCTATCGTATATCGTTATCTTGCTGTCCATTGCTTTCTCACATCATTCCCTACACATACTTAGCGCTATTCGTTTCTTGTGCGGTTCTTAATCTACCGAGCAACTGGTCCTTATTAATTCTGCATTGTCATGCTCCGAGGGCTGGCGTTGAAGGGATTACAAACGGACAGTTCGCAGCCGCGCTCGGATAAAGTGGGTGACTGGGAATGACATCGCCGCTTGAAAGTTGAAACTCCGCCCCGATCGCGGGTTACTCATCCACCTCGCAAACCGTTAGTCATCGTACGCACAAAAAGGCGGTGGTAGCGTCCCAATCTCATTCCTACCCGCCATCAACTGTATACTGTGAGTATCTTCCGAATTGCTGTGGAATTGTCGAACCGGGACAACGGTTGGAAGCGCTGGATGCGTTGGATGGATTGAGGCGAACTGGATGACGTTTGGAAAGTTACAGTGTACTAATCAACTTTTCTTGTTGCAGAATTAAAGATGGGTCGCCGTCCCGCTCGCTGCTACCGCTACTGCAAGAACAAGCCATACCCCAAGTCGAGGTATAACCGTGGTGTTCCCGATCCAAAGGTGCGTTCGTTATACTTTATTCATTTTCAGGAAACTTGCTTAACAATAAAGTAGATCCGTATCTTTGACCTGGGACGCAAACGTGCCTCTGTCGACGATTTCCCCTTCTGCTGCCATCTCGTATCCGACGAGTATGAACAGCTGTCCTCTGAAGCCCTCGAAGCCGCCCGTATTTGCGCCAACAAGTACGTTACCAAGACCAGCGGAAAGGATTCCTTCCATTTGCGCGTGAGGGTGCACCCCTTCCACGTTATCCGTATCAACAAGATGTTGTCGTGCGCTGGTGCCGATCGGTGAGTATTCGTATCGCACTCCGCAAGTCCAACAACTTCTTAACGATATTATTCTAGTCTGCAAACTGGCATGCGTGGCGCCTGGGGCAAGCCTTACGGCACCGTTGCGCGTGTCAACATCGGCCAGGTCATCCTGTCCATCCGGTGCAAAGACGCGACCGCGCCCGTTATCATGGAGGCGCTGCGCCGCGCCCGGTACAAGTTCCCCGGCCGCCAGAAGATCATTGTCTCCAAAAAGTGGGGCTTCACCAACGTGGACAAGGGCGACTACCTCAAGCTCAAGGAGGACAAGAAGGTGTTGCAGTACGTGGCGTTTTTTGATTTGTCTTGATCCGCATTTCTGATGAGGAGACAGGGATGGTGCCTACGTACAGTTCATCCGGCCCAAGGGCCCTCTGGAGCACAACTTGCGCAACCAGCTCCGTGCTTAGACTGGATGTATTCGCGTATTAGAATGTATTCGCCGTGCTAAGTGTTGTTCTTTGTGTGATTTCTCGGCTTGCCCTTTTATTCACTGGCTCATTCGTTCCTCCATGGATGAATCAGGGGAAAGGGGGCATATATTGATTTGTTCAGTGCCATTACTGTAGGAGGAGGATGTTCTGTATTCTTCTGCGCCTGTATGATTCTGTGTACATTTTTGAATTGAACGCTTTCTTACCATGAACCTCTCGTCATACGGAAAATGTTCTGCAGGTCAACTAGAAAATGCGCAATATTCTGCACAGCGTCTGTACGTTTTTCTATTAAGCTTTGTCTGCGTGATCTCAATTGTTCCCTCTTAGCTCAGCCTACGGCTCTCGAATAGCAGATTTCTTTGATCAATTCATGCCAGCTCCCGTCGTTCTGTCGTTTGCCTACGAGAACCCTATGGTAACAGAGGATTTGGCAACGATGCAACCCTCGTCGAGGCGGAAGACCAACTTTGAATTTCGCTCACGATGCAACGTCCGCTCTTTGGTTATACGACTTTGCTCAGCAGCTTTTATAGCTCTCTCGTTGACAGCATTTTCTTCAATCACACGGTCGAGGAGCTTTTGCGTCACTGCTTTGTCCAGAGCCTCTATCAATTTACTCAATCTGCGCTCCTTGGAGGACTTGTGGAGACCTGAGCCGCACTAACATGACTTGGCAGATTTCGTTCGCGACTGGGATGGTTGAAGCGTCTACGACACTTCGTCAAGCTGAAACTCATTTCGTGACTCATAGTTCCTTTGGATCCACCGCTGGCGAATGAGTGTCAACGCTCCAGCCGCGGGTGGTGGTTTCGCAAGTCAGTATTAACGGTCTTATTTTTCGGTCTCTTCTAACTTTGAATATCTTAGAATGTGTCGGGGCTATCATTCATGTTGTCGCTTCGTCATGGGCTACCGTCCTTCACGATGTTGTTGTTTAGCCGCTTATCTAGCTCTGGCGTCAACAAGGTTTCATCGTCTTCTATCGCGAAATTCGCTGGAGAACTTTTCTGGTCGCAAGTAGGCCCTCTATTCCGCGCGACATACTACTTGCTCAATCTGCTTCTCATTGTAGGATTTCTGAGGACCTGTTCATGACAGCCGTACTGATCTGACCTTTTCATCACTACTGGGAGAAGCGTTTACGATGCTTCGCGCATGACTCTATAGTCTTCGCTTCGACCTGTTCTTGGGATATATAGAGCTTGTAGTTGCTATATTCCGCTGCGCTAATGAGTTGTCAGCGCCCCGAGGTGGGCGGGTGGCGGTTTCAGAATTTCTGGTTGGTAGAAGACGATTAAAACCCAGGCACAACCGCGTTCAGGCAAGTCTACTGCATGTTCCTCATGCTCTTGCGTAGAGATGCAGAGCCACGGTACATGTTTCATTGACCGTTTAGCCCAAGTTTGCCTGAAGGCTTATTATATGCTCGAGTCTGCATGGAAAACGCCTCACTGGGTTTTTGGCGCGGGTAGCTTCTGATTTTGAGGATTCCTTCCTGGCGCCACTCATAGCGGATTGGCTCTATATACTATGCTCCACGCGAGCTCGTGTTTGCGACGGCAATGAAAGATTAGAAAAGTCCAAAGAATGAAAGTATGTATTGCATCCGTGCATGATCGAGCCTAAAGCAATTGAAATAAATGAATTGTGGGCCTTGACGTACAACCACGACGCCGCCTCTTCTCGGTCGGCCTCGAGCGCTAGAGTCGGACTCCCTCGACCAAGGTTGACCACCAACTACGACAACGGGGGACACTAGACATCCCTATTTCTCGGCCAATATTAGCATCCAAATAATCGTGGAGCTCGTCTCAGTCTCACCACGACTCCCACTATGACCACCATCAACGACCAGCACCCTTCGCCTCTCGCTGAATACCACCAGGCCATGTATTCCAGACACTCTCGCGAGCAGGACAGCGTCGGTCACAGTGCGCGCTTCTCCCAGCCCACTTTCCAGATACCACCCTTTATGAACATGGGACCGCCCACGCTGGCGCCAGGCGGAGGTGCAGAGGTGCTGCCACTAGGAGGGTCGATGTGGATGGAGAACAGTGGTTTCAACTTCAACGCGTTCGACAGGTCAGTATCAGTACCGATATCCGCGATCTGCTCATCCAACATTACAAACAGACAGTACGACTTGCCACAGTCCAGCAAGACAACGACGAGCAACTATTCTAGTCTGAAAAAAGTCTTTGAGTGAGCATATATTCATCTTGCTTTTTGCATTGGTAGCTAAATCAACGCACAGCTACGACGAGAGCAGTTCAGACACTTCGCAGTCTTACCAGTCATCCGCTCCTTTTGATTACGATGATACCATTCCCACCTCTACCGTCACCCACACCCAACCGCCGCAGCCATCGGTCCTGAATAGCTTTATTGCACCTTCTTCGCTTGGATTGCCCGTCTATTCTACATCAGGATTTGATATTCTCTCCGTATTCGGAAGAGTAGCGAATCGGCCAAATCCGCAAATACAGCTGGGTCCTGTCGACCTCACGTCCAGTTTCGTCGTCGTAGACGTGCGGCGGTTTGACCAGCCGATAGTTTATTGTTCGCCGACCTTTTGCCGCCTCACAGGATACGAGGAGCGCGAGATATTGGCAAAGAACTGTCGGTTCCTGCAGGCACCGCCTAGTGTCACAGTGCACAAGGGTGACGAGAGGAAGTGGACGAGCAATGAAGCCGTCAAGCATATCAAGAAGTGTCTAGTCGCTGGCAAGGAGTGCCAGGCGAGCATCGTTAATTATCGTAGGGACGGGAGCGCCTTCATCAATCTCGTGACGGTCATACCCGTTCCAGAGGATAATGGCGATCCCATCTACATGCTCGGATTCCAGGTCGACCTGACCGAGCAGCCGACAGCTATCCTCGACCGTCTCAAGGACGGGAGCTACATCGCTCCCAACGTTGGCTCTGATTTGCATTCCGTGTCCAAGAAGCCGTTGCTCATTCCGCCTATCGTCACGTCTGACGCGCTCGTTCTTCCCCCCGGACATTTCGATGACTGTCACCCCCTCTCCATGGCTCTTTTATCCGGTTCTCCTGATTTTGTGCTTGTTGTCTCACTGAAGGGCGTGTTCCTGTATGTGGCGCCCGCAGTGAAGCACGTTTTGGGCTATACGCCCGCTGATCTGCTCGACAAGAGTCTGGGTGATATTGCACATGCCGCTGATGTCGTGCCGCTCATGCGAGAGCTAAAAGAGTCTTCGGCACCTGGAGAGAAACCGCGCCCGGTGGACCTGCTGTTCCGTGCGCGGACTAATGCAGGCCGGTGGGTGTGGGTTGAATGTCGTGGACGTCTTCATGTGGAGCCGGGGAAAGGCCGTAAGGCCATCGTTCTCTGTGCGCGGGTGAAGGATATGGGAGGGCTGGAAGCGCCTCTAACGTCTGGCGTCTGCGGGCACGTTACAAAGGACGGCACGATTTTAGTTGTGACTCGCGCGGTTAGTGGATGGAATCCAGAGGATTTAGTGGGGCGGTCCTGGTACTCGCTGTTCGAGGACCTGCGTTCGCTACCAGAGGGACCGGTTCGCACGTTGATGATTAGAAAGGACGGTGGGAAGGCGGAGGTGCATGTTACAGTATGGCGACAGGACGGTGGGGACGATGTCCCTCGGGTTTACCAGATCACCGATACCCCAAGTATCTCATCGGCGAGCTTTAACGTCTTTGAGGAACTGCAGACTGAGCGTGGGAGCAGCTGGCAGTACGAGCTGCAGCAGCTGCGATTTAGGAACCAGAGGTTGGAGGAGCAGATCAGAGGTCTTGAGGAGCAGACCACGACGACGGTAACATCAACGCCGTTTACGCCAGCAACAGCCGCACCATCGACGGCAACATATGTATCATCTTCTGGGCCATTCAGTTTCGGGGAAGCCGAAAGGCCCTCATACCCGGTCTCGTTACCTATATGGTACGGGCCAACCTCGTCGCTCAAGCGTTCTTGGGACGGCGGGACGTAGTCATGACTTTTTTTCTTGCTTTGCTTTGTGGGAGGGACACTTGGTACAATATACACGTGTATTACTTGTTCTTGGGCACGACTTTTGTTGTATTTATACACCACTGATAACTTAACGTACTCGTAGTAATCAACAGTTGAACATGAAAGGGCAAATGAATGTGATGTGATGATGATGAGGCGTGGCCAACACTGCAACTCTCACACAGGCTGCCGTTATTAGTAAGCGCATCAACGACGCACGGTTTGAAATCAGACATACTCCTCCCACCATCGTCACTTGTTAGCGTCTTACCTCCCCGGGAGCTCGACGACGACCACAGCGAGCAGAGCGAGCCATACACGATGGGCAGGCGCAAAATTGAGATCCAGCCGATTACGGTACGTGATTTGGGCCTCCTTAGCTGCGGATACTCGCGCGCAGAAATCGCTGACGCCCCTCCTGTCGCAGCACGAGCGGAATCGGAGTGTTACATTTTTGAAGGTGCGTTCTGCGTTCGCGAGTGGCTGGGGTTATTTTTGGGGGCTGGTGATGGCTTGGCATTTTACGCGAATTATTTTTGGCTCTTGCTTTTTTGCTCCGTGTGCTGACCTCGTCGGACAGCGGAAGAATGGACTGTTCAAAAAGGCGTACGAGCTGGGGGTGCTGTGCAGCGTCGACGTTGCTGTTATTATCTTTGGTGCGCCAAGGGTTTTACTTTTTTTTAAAATAAGCCCCTAGCTTAATGGGTGATTGAACTATAGAGGAACGCCCTGGACACCATGTAAAGCTGTACGAGTACTGCTCGGGGAATGTGCGCGAGATTGTGCAGAGGCATACTAGAGTGCGTTGTCGTTGCCCCCCTCTTTTTCTTGGTTGCTGATGGGTGTTTTGGTAGTATGATGGCGAAAAGGACACTCGTGGACCGGACGACTTTTCTGGCGCTGGGACTAAAGCGACGGACGAAGACGCGGACGAAGATGAGGAGGAAGAGGTCGCGACTACTGTGCCCTCCAAGCGACGCGGCTCTGGACGGCTGCGTGCTGTTGATACGAGTGTTGGCGGTCCATCTGGCGATGTGAGTGATTCAACATTCGTTCTTGATCTTGTTCCTTTTCGCGTTGTTGGAACCGTTCCCGCCGATCCCTTCCTTTCGTCTTTCGATTTGATTCGTTCCATTTCTATTCACGAACGCGCGACGCGACGGAGCACATCATGCCTATTCTTGGTCCTACTCTTTTTGCTCTCTTCCTGTCGTGCCTGTGGCATTTATACCCTTTTACTCCCTTCTCAGAGTCTGTTGGTCTCCCATTCATTCGATCTTTTTTTACTTTTCATTTCCGCTCCTTCAGCACGTCACATGCATACGCGACGCGACTGGAAGCAATTCTTTTGTTGCTCTAGTCGCACCGTGGATGGTAAACATACTAAGGATTTGATTCCTCGTCCTACCCATCTCTTTCGCTTCGGCTTTTTTATACAACATTTGATACACCTCACGAGTCTATCACTCTATTTATTCCTGGTTCTGGACCCCTTCATCTGCTTCCTTGCCCTGTCCTCGGAGTTGGTCTACTCGTCATCTCAACAAACCTCATGCTCTCGCTTCGTGTTCTTTACCTCCATTTGCTCCGTCTTTTCTTGGCATGCCATCCTTACTGACCCCGATTTCATTTCACAGACTGAATACACCCCATCGCGTCATTCTCCGCCGCCACCGCCCCCTCCTGCCCGAACAATGACCATTCCGCCGCCGCCCATGCCCACGCTTCCGGTTTCCTCGCTGCGCCACCATTCGTCGCAGACGCCAAACCCGCGTCATCATGAAGGCAGCAGCAAGAAGGCGCGTCTTGGGGCACATAGCCCGCCTGCGCATAGTCAGCAGCACTCGCGATCGAGCTCGGGCGCGTCTGCTGGAGGACCGCCGCCGCCGCCGTTCTACCAAAGCGCGCCGTACAGTAGCAGCGCTGGGGGAGCGGTAATCAGTTCTTCCCCCAGGGTCCGCCTGCATTTTCGTTTGCCAACCCAGGAGGCGGGTATCGCGGTAGTCCGTCGTCGTATTTGCCGCCGCCTGGTACTGGACGCGGCGGTGGTGGTGGCGGTGGGACAGAGATATTCGGCTTTTTGGATGAACGATCCGGACCGGGGAGTGCTGGCCCTGGTGGTGGCGGTGGTGGTGGTGGAGGCAATTTTGATTGGCCTGTGCATCACACGCAGCAGCAGACGCAGCCGTCGCCGCGACAGGGCGGCGAGGGTCCGGGGTGGCTGGACTTTTTGAGCACGAGTAATGGCGGGAGCGGAGGCGCGAGTGCGGGGAGCAGACCGGGGACTAGTTGGGAGCGCGGCGGGGGCCCGTCGAATGTGAATGAGCTGCTTGGCGTGTTGCCGGATTCGAAAGAGGAGGGTTGATTCCTGGCGGGAGTGAATGAAATGATGTGAATGGACTTTTTTCTTTTTTTCTTTCTGATAAACGCTGTTTTCTGTATCGTTGTATCGTGTAGCTACCGGGTTCTGAACCAAGCTTAGAGAATGTTAATAATATTAGATGTACTAAGGCTTCGAGTCTGATTTCATGTCCTCTCAATGGGCTCCGATGCCTTTTGAATTTCTAGTGGACTCCTTCGAAACTCGCCGCGTCGAACGCGACCCTCCAATCCCAGGTATCTGCCGGCCTTGCTCTCATTCGCAACATGGCTGGAGGATGACGCGGAAGCGTGGCGCCAGACCGCTGAGAAGGATAGGCTAACGAATGACGAGGGCAAGTTTACTCGGAGTTCGGGAGGCGGAGATGCAGGTGTTGCGGGCAGAGGTGGCGGGAGAGGGCGGAGTGGGGGGTGAGAGAACTGGAGGAGAAGCATGTGGTACCTTGTCTTGTGCGCGGGAGGCAGATCCTTGCCGTTCTCGACGTAGGCATGTTTTCAGGTGATTGGCGCCCAGGCAGATTCTGTTAAAGAAGCTCATGAGGGAAGGGCCGTTTCGAGCATGGAAGTCGCGAGTTTAAAGCCCCACCAAACCAGTTTATTGGAGAAAAGGAGTAATAACAAGTGATGATGGTAACTGCTACCTAAACTACAAGGAGACTCCTCCGATAGAGCTCTCGTGGATGTACGGTGAGAAGGGAGCAGCGGCCTTCGCCGCTGACTCGCGACTCCGTTCTGGTAGCCTTGCGACAAGATAACCAGGCGCATTACGAAGAGTAAGTTACCGACTCATCCTTAAACCCGCCCTGATGCTGCGATTATTCTATAAAGCGATGAATGGAATGATTCGAACAGAAATTGGAGACGAACATACGAGTCGGTTGAAGGCGTCGATGTGTGTCGGAAGGAGCTCTGCTTGCTTTGAAACGGAAACGGCTCTCGGTCGAGCTACCAGTATCTGTCAAAGTATCAGTCCATGAATGATAGGTAAGACTTCGACATACCAAAAGGACGGAGGACGACTAGAGCAGAAAGTCGTCCAACCAAGCGACAAGTGGTCCAACAGAGGCGAATACGAACACCCACAAGACCAGAACGAGAACAGGATCGAGAACTTGCCCGAATCATGAATAAGAATCACGAAAGACAAAGGATATAAGCGCGTACCTAGAGCAAATGCCCACCCGGAGACAGCAGTTCTCACAACCATTGTCGGAGTTGACGTTCAAAGAAGCAGATATCCCGGCATACTATCAACCGTCACTCCGGCATTCGGACGACATGTAGCGGGCCTGTTGTTACTCCCAGGACCATAACGACGGCATAACAGTCATTCACAAATGAATCGTAGACTCCTCGTTGGCGGTTGTGCAAGTACGCAACTGTTTAAAGGTGGGTAAGTCCGAGAAGATATGTTCAAAATTAGAAAATCTCACCAGGTACCACAGAGAGGTGCGACAAGGCCTGCATCTCATAGATAATATCCTCAGTGGTCAAGTCCTTCGGTACATTGAAGGGTCGAAGCAGTCGCCGCCATGTCGTCGTCCCGAGCATACCGCCAGTCGTCACACCGAAATCCAGACAACCCCCAGCGGCTCGCTCACTGTCACCCCCAGGAGAATAACAACGGCAGAAGGATCATTCTTGAGCATCCCATCGACCCCTCGAATGTCGCTGTGGGCACTGCACAATCTTCAACCGGACAAGATCAGTTTATGTAGAAATTGACCAAATTGATAAACCTACCAGTCGAGAAACAGAACCTCAGCGAGACGACCTTCAGCCCGCAGAAGACGCCTCTACGGTGATATCCTGCGAGACATCGGGGAGCCCTTGAAGTCGCAGTCGAACCCGACATTACGACATGTTTCGCGCCGGAGTGACGTTGGGCGAAGCGGGCGAGCGTATATAGCGACGGAGATTGTAATACCTGAAGGAGGAAACCAGTAGGTCTTTGGTCTTGACGCCCGCCAAAGCTTGAGATCCGTTAGCAAGCCTAGGGGCAGTTTTGGGGTTAGAGAAAGGCTAAAAGAGCAAGACATCAGCATGTTGAAGTTATCTTGAAAAGAGAAGGACTTAACCGGTGTGATCCAGACATTCCCAGCATGATAACCCACCCGTTAAGTTGTCGAAGACAATCCCAATTGATGTTGGATACCGCGAGGGTCGACGAGACACGATCGCGAAGGCGCGCATATCGTGTCGGTGTCAGCATCATCAGCCGGACGTACTGCAGGGAGAGCGGCAGCATGTTGATTTAGCATCCAGATATATCCAGGATAGACGATACGTCGTCGGGCTGGGGCTCGTCGTCGGCCGGGAATATTTACACCTTTGGCATTCAGTGGCGTGTGGGCGGTATTGATGGTGACGACAGCGGCGGCGAAGGAGCGGGATGACAACCGGGCAGCGCTAAATCTCGCCGGATGTCCGAAGGGCGTCTTGCGGAGACGCGTACAAGTACTGGGAATATCCAATCCAATGAAGTTGTTCGGCCTAGCCGAATCCATCCCGCATGTGGTTGAGGTGCCTCCAGCAAGCGTAGCCGTAATGACGACGTCGTATTGGCGGCATGATTCCCATGGCCAAGCATGCACATATCGTGTGCGCTGTCGATTTTGGTCGCCGGAGACCACCTAAAGCATAGTAAGCAACATGCTGGGATTTCTAGTCAAAAATGAGAAACTCACTAAAGCCATTCGAGACTGGAAGACCCTAGACTTGGTCAGGACATGACCCATCAAGCTTCAAGTGCGATTGCCCGAATCGTTGAAGGGATGTGGTCCTGGTGTCGCGAGTCTCAAGCCCATCGTTCCAATTTAGATTCTGACGGCAATGGTGGCAGCAGGCGAGGCGACATGAAGAGACGAAGACGGACGCGTAAGTTAGAGGCCTGGAGCGGAGCAGCAACTGTTTCCGTGGAGTGTTAGGTGCTGCCTCAAGTCGATTCCAGAGTTGGCGAAGACGACGGTGGTATGAAGGACTGACTGATCCGCGTTGAAACGATTTCGGTCAACTGAGTAAAGAGTGTAAGTAGGAACTTACAGATAAGTGAGTTCTTACCTTGCAATTGAACCCGGCACACTTCCAAGTTGGATATTGATGCACGAACGACGACATCGCGAGCAGGCGGCTAGACGTTCAAAAGCGTATATTTCATGGAGTCTGTGATGTAGGCGCAGACAATCCGGCGCCGATTCGGGTACAAGTATCGGCCTAAATGTGCGATTTGAGGTCAGACCAAATTGGTATGAAAAGATTAGCTCACCAAAGACGAACCCGAGCACCAGACGTTCCGCGGTTTCAGAGATGCGCCTCCGTAAATAGTAATCAGCGAGTCGTAGGGCGATACTGAGCCGAGCGCAAGAAAATTCGGACGCGTTTAAACCCGTCCCACCGAACTCCCGCCAACGCTCAGATGACGTCCACAGGAACCATTCACGACAACCGACCCATGCAGTTAGCGCAGATCAAAGGAGTATGTGTCCTGGAAGCTATCGCCGCGGAGACGTGCCCCAGAATATTGTCTAAAAATGGAAATTCAGCATTGCCGTCATTTGTGTTGGAAAAGAAAACTCACCGCGCCGTGTTAAGAACGCGCCTGAGTCGGGCCAGACTCGTCTACGGTCTAGGACATGTATATCATCGTCTCCATAAGTCCGAAGTGGTCGTTTTCCTTGGAAGAGACCGAAATGTCAAGGCACGATGACCTTGGTCGTTGGTGTTGGGATAACGAAGCGCGAGAGACACGCAGTTGTAGATGTTGGCATAGAATAGTCCAGTATGAGAGCCATTTCAACCCACAGCTGTCCTGCGTAGAGTGGGCCAAGAGTCCAGGTTGAACGTTTTCGAGGTCCAGGTCGCCGAACGGCGGCGGCGGGGGCAAATGCCAGACAATGAGAGAGGATGGCGCGGCGTTCAATAGCACTTCGGGAATACTATCCCCGAGTCCCCATGTAATTGGCGCGTGTCGAGTCTGAAGGTGACAGAACTTGATGGTGGTGGTCAGATCGAAAGATTAAAAGTAGTAGTCGATCGAACATACCTGTTTGACGAAAATGTTTGAGACGAAGAAGAGTCTGCAAGAGGGTAAGATGCAGGTTCAGAAGAGTGAAGTAGATACTACCTTGGTAAGGAAATGGATCTGAGGAAACGAGTCGTCTCTACAATAGGAAACGTTAGCCTGGCAGTTGAAGAGATGGCAAGGAAACTAACTGATATCAAACGGGTGCTGGGAGGACAAAGCTAGACATAGTGCAGGCCTGGATAGGGTGTTAGTTAAGTAAACGGAAGCGACCGAAGGCAACGAATTGAGACTACCAAGTTCGGATCCGCGAACAGTGCTGCAGAAGTTGTCAGTCGAACAGTAAGCCAACAGAGCGGGAAGCGTACCCGTAGTAAAAAATGTGAGTTACAGTCGAAGTGTGGAGTATTTGGGTGAAAATTCCAAGTAAGCGCAAATAAGAGGAAATGTGGCGGAGGGAGGAATGATGAAAAGTTCGCTAACATCGCCCTCCTTTTAAACTAATCCCGGGGCCCGTGGCAGTCATACATATGACATCTTCCAAGCATTTCCTGACTCACGCAGCACCCGCCCAGCCGAAAGAATCCCAAAATACACAATCCAGAACAATTCCAACTCCAAGGAACGCACCCGAAACACCGCGCTCAGCTGCTACTGTTTATCCATGCATGTCCCTGAAGATGTTCCTGGGATCGCAGTGCGTTGTACGGCGGAAGTTTGGGCCAGGTATCCGACGAAGAGTGATTTTCGAAAAGAAGGTGATATACGCCGTATTCATGAGGGTGTTCCGCGAGCGAGAGGTAGTCGAAAGTCAAGTCGTCCATATTCAGACACATAGGGGTTGATGCGCGGCGGAGGGAGGCCGCTGGACGCGTACTGCGACGAGGAGAGCAAAATAGATGGTCGTAGTACGAAGACAAGCGCCTATGCGTCATAGGCACGTGCTGAATCCGGATCGAAATTCCCAGGTCGCGAGTTCGAGTTGTCTGTTTTCACTCTCGATTTTTCTGGACTTACTACTCTCGATTTTGAGCTCTTTAGCATGCATTTTATTGTACAAAGAGTCGCAGTTGATTGAGGCCGTATCCATCAAGAAACGAGGAAAATGAACTTGGGACCACTTTCCGAAAGTGGACAAGTCCAAGATTTCGATCTCTTGGCAGCTCCTAGAATAGATTTTAATGTAATTCGTATTGCCTGGAGGCTGGAACTTGTCTTCGATACTCTGCGGCACCCGGAATAGTGGGAGAGGTATGGAAGTGCCTGCCAGTGTGGACAGATGACTTGGCACATGGGCGTGGAATGGGATGGTAAAGAGAGATCCCAGGCAGTCATACCGTGTAGTACAGAGAGAAGAGAGCTGGGAGATACAAAAAAAATGATGATAGCGGGACTCGAACGATGGTCAGGCGGAGCAAAATTGTATCACACAGCATAGTTAACCACTAAACCAGACAAGCTTAGGAAGAGTTATCTCCAGGTATTCACACCCCACCTACGGCCGGTCTGCTAACCTTCCATGAGCTTCTTCGTCCTCTTTCCTTCTTGCCACAATGTAGGCACCGCGGCGCACCCACACCGCCCTTCCGGATAGGCTACCATGTCCGCACACATGCTCCGCCAAGTGCTATCTACAATTTGACTTTGTCAGGCGCGACAACGGGTCTCAGTGTCACCTCATCAACATTGTCCATCATCAATAAGTACTTAAGTATTCAGCCGAAACTCAAAATTTCAAGCTGCTCACTGCCGCCTTGTCTTGCCGACGGGATTCATACTCCTCACAGAAGGGCCGTTACACTGCTCCTCAGACCTTACATGTTGAAGATATTGAATTCTTATGTCCAAGCATGTCGACGTGCACCAAGCTTCAAGAATCCAAGGATGCGCACACATTCCAAAACCCCAGCAGAATTGGGAATCAATTCTGCTGTGGTTTTGGAATGGTTACGAAGAAGGAGAAATCAAATTACTGCGGAGCTACTAGGCGCGGCCGAGATCGGGGAGGCACATAGTGTGTTTGGCCTTGCTATGTTTGTTTTGCTGCGAAAAAAAGACCCTGCATGAAACTGACCTTTCCTTTAACCACGAGCACCCGCGGTCGGAATCCCCCCGTATTCTCTTTCCACTTTTGTGTTATGCCACCTCCATCCACCATTTACTCCCCAGCACTATCACCGTGTCAACCTGCTCACCGGTTTCGAGGTGGTCGTCGTTGCGCACCTTTGTAGTTGTAAGTGTTTCCTTTCTCGCTATCTCGTGTTCCAGTGCTCATTCTCCGCTGTTCAGCATCCTAACGAGATTCCACGTGAGTCCTCAAGGGACCGCGACCTCGGATCGCAGTGGTTGTGGAGGGCGAGCGTCGTGACTGCTCTTGAGCAAGACGTTGATGCCCAAAAGCGGCGTTCGGCAAATGCCGAGGACACTTTCCCTCCTACCACGATCTCCTCGTAAGTCATCCCTCATCTGCGGCCTTTGTTCACACGCTTATTCGGCTTGTTTTAGGTCGATTGTGAGCCTCGGACTACTCATGAGTGTCCTGAGGATGCTGGCGCTGCTAGAAGTAAGTGCAACCTTCTCTCCATCATTCAGGCTGTTTACTGATGATTTCCTCGCTAGATTTAAACATTGGTTGCATCAAACGGCACCCCCAGTCACTCCTGGATGTGATGTGTTACAGGCTACGCGTGCACCGCCCTTGTCTATGCGTCCTTCATCGGTGCCAGCAGGTTGATCTTGAACGGTGTGTCATTCAACCCGTCAGAGTTTTCCCGTTTCTGACATCTTATTGTAGCCTAATTTTGCGTATCTAGACGCCCCGCCGGCGAGCGAACCTCTCGCTGCTTTCATGATGTCCCCGTGATGTAAGTCTGGCGAGACGAGGCCCCGGCATGCAGATCTGAATTGCTGGAAGGGCCTCCTTGTCGTGGACATTGTCCTCCGGTGAGGCGACGCTTCGGTCCCCGACTCGATTACCTCGCGGTAGCTGGCGGTTTCTCGTCGTGTTCCTTTCGGACGTTCAACGTCGCACTTCGCGGTAAAGATTGATTCACTCAGAGAGGATGTTGCCATGGTAAGTCACTCAGGTTGTTCTTGACTCGAAATCTCACCCAAATTGCAGTCTATATTGCAGTCTATCTTCCCCAGGATTTTGCCTGGCCGGCGAGGCCCTCGTCGCCGCTCTCTTTTCGCCACGTCTCCGCGTTCGACGTTCGATTTAGCGCCGATGTCGACTTCTCGCTTCGATGATCAATGGATCTGGATTCGGAGGTGGTGAAATTCAAGGCAACAATTATGATGGTACGTTGTTTTATCAACTTTTTATCTTCAACTCTGACCCGAATTCTAGCCTATTTCTCTGGAAATTTTGCCAGGCCGGCGAGGCCACCATCGGTACTCTCATCTAGGCCGTCTTCCTACTCACGCTCCACCTTCGTTTCGCTGCCGGACTCGGTATCGCTTCCGTTGACCTTTAAGAAGGATGGTACTACAATGGTGAGTCATTTTGTTCTGCTCAGCTCTGTAACACGAAATCTGACCAGAATTTCAGTCTATCTGCCTGGAAATTTTGCCTGGCCGGCGAGGCCGCACTGGCTACTGTCATTAACACCGCGTATGTTCAGGACTTCTTTATCGATGATGTCTTGATGTCAGCGCGAAGATTGCGCCTTTATGATACCCATCTACTGGTCGGTGCCTGACATCTCGTCTTGTTCGCCTGTTCGCTCACAATGCAGGTAAGTCGTTCGTTCTGTTCAACTCCCGGACTTGCTTTCTGACCAAAGTTTCAGCCAATTTCCCAAAAATTTTGCCTGGCCGGCGAGGCCAGCCACGCTGCTCTCCTTCACGGCTCCGAACGTTCATATGTATTCCTCTACGCCCGGACGCTCGTTTGCGTTGTTCGGCCCGAGAGACGCCGGATCGAGCCTGCTTTGTTGAGTCTCGCGTTCTTCTTGAGTGAGTGACGTTCTAACTCTAATCTGCAGCTCAATCCAACCGACATTTCAGCCGATTTTCTCAAAATTTTGCCTGGCCGGCGCCGAGGCCACCCACGCTACTCTACGACACAACCCCCTTGACCTCAATCAAGCACGATCGACATCCATCAGTAAGTCGTTCCATTCCTTTTCAACTTTACAATCATTTCTGACGGAAATTCACAGGTGCAACCGCGGCCGCCAACGCTTTTCGCCCTCAATGTCCTGGTTGACTCTAAGTAGAAGCAAGATCTTTATGTCTCTTCGCGTCTAGAAGCACAGCGACGACGATGTTACGTGTTTGACACGCCTTGAAGCTTGAAGTTCCACGTCGATGGCTGGGAGACGACTGATCGCAGCAAGCAGCAACTGGACAAGATGAGGCCGAGGTGGGCTTCTTGACCGGTGAGTTCCTTCGAGTTGTTGTAATTCGAACACGATTGAGGTTGATTTTCGCAGGATGCAAGCGAACGTGCATCATCTCGTTGACTGGAGTGACACGGTGCGGATGTTGTTATCGATTCGCTCCCGATCCGAAGAGTCGTGAGTTCAACTCCGGCGGAGGACAAGACGTACTTGTCGCGCTATCCGGTAAGTCTTCAATTCTGACTTGGACCACTTACCTTTCTAGCAAACTTATACTTCGTCTCACTCGTTCGCGGGTGGGACTCGGTATTTTTTTTAAACCAAGTACGTGCCGGGTTGGCAGGGGAAACTATTGTCAATTTTGCTCGCGTTTTTCTCAGTCGAGGGGGGAGAGGGTCTGGGAGCACACAGGGGCTTACTAAGCTAGGTTAGAGCAGGTAGAACTATGTAGAACACGAAATGGAGTCGATTTACAAAAGTTGAGCGTGATCGAGGACGACCTGCCTAATTGGGAGGACTGGTACCCGGGGCTACTCTGCCAGCAAGCACCAAGACAACGCACCCACCTGGCACCCACCAAGACGCCGACCCGCGAAGAGGACGACAACTCACAGAGGACGACACCACTCTCTACCCCAGAAGAGGACCTCACCCTCAGCAAACTTTCTGTTGGGAGAAAATGGTAGAGGTTGACTCTGTTGATAGATGTTGAGAGGTGTTGAGTGTGATTGGCAGAGACTCGCCTATTTTTGGGCTTCAGTCGATAACACTGGCTTGTCTTGGTCGTGCAAGCTACTTAGTTTATCCTCGAGGCAGTACCTCGTCCAATTCGTCCAAGTTACAAGTCGATGACGTATGCCTCTGCCTCTTGCCTCTGCTCCATCACCGTCATGGTCGCCCTTCTCCCATTGCCTGCACCTTGCCACGAGCAGGTCTTGTCACCTTATGCTATGGTTCCCGATACGCGACGATGGACATACTGGAGGCCATCGAGGAGGACGAGGCCACTCCGCTGGACGATACAAGCGACTAGGCCAATCCACAGGACGAGGACCACCCGGTGGACGGCGACACTGGACACGACGACATTCGGGCTGGACGATACGCACTGGACGAGGCCAATCCGCTGGACGAGGACCAAGGGACCACCCCGCTGGACCATACCCGAGGACCACCCGCTGGACGATGACGAGGCCACGCAGGATGGCGACACCCGGACGTGACGACTTTGCGACTGGACGATACAACGAGGCCATGGCCGAGAACGATGCACTGGACGAGGACGAGGACGACCCATAGGACGAGGATGAGGACGACTCATAGGACAAGGACTAAATACATGGACGAGGCCTAGGATGCCTGGACAAGGCCCCCGGACGCGAATCTCAGCGCAAGCGTGAGGACCGGTAGGACGAGGACTGGCTATGCTGGAAGGATTACTCGCTCGGCACGCTAACAGTTAGGACCCGGAGTCGGCTCAGAGTCTACTTGACTTGTATCTCGCAATGGTGCATGGTGTGTAACCTTCATTTCGACGCATACCTGTCATTAATCGCGCATATATTCAGCTTCATTGTCTCTGGTGCTGTTCAAGCTGCTGCCTCGTCTGTTATTATCAAAATCAAGGCGTACTACGGTACATGGGGATGAATCTCCTGAGTATGTGTGCAAGTTCCTTACCATTCCTTGTACTCATCTCCATCCCAGCAGCTTTTATCACATTGCAAGGGCCCGGACAGGTCACGGTGTCGCGTCGATGGTGGACTTATGTTTGTCGACTCGAGCTTTGTAGACTTACTTATACATTGTGTCTTGTCTTGTTTCAATATTATTGTTTTTATTTATAACAAAAAGCGAGAAGCAAAGAAAGGCACGAATGGTAGCAATGAGGCCACCTGCCCCCAATGCCAGTCAACTCACCTCAACACCTGTCAACGGTGTTGATTTGAGGTGCCAAAAAAACGTATGAGTTGGGTCTCATTGGGACCGATTGAGACTGTCAATCATATCAATAGCAATCAACCCTTCCCAACGGAAAGCTCACTGAGAGGCCTCACCCCGGAATCAAGCCCATGCAAGAGACTACACCACTCCCCGGATGACACGAGGGAATTGAACACCCTCCATACGTGAGACGTTCTCGTGGATAACGACGCGCCTGCGTTGAAGGAGGAGCAGACACCATGTAAAGCTGTACGAGTACTGCTCGGGGAATGTGCGCGAGATTGTGCAGAGGCATACTAGAGTGCGTTGTCGTTGCCCCCCTCTTTTATTGTTGCTGATGGGTGTTTTGGTAGTACATCAGGAAAAGCCTACATTGCTATATTATCTCTAAGTAGTCATAGATAAGTTCTAAAATTGTCTAAATAGTGCTAAAATACTCAATCTCAGCACTTATTCATAATATATACACTTATGGCCTTCCCCCTTGCCACATTAGACTGATTTAGACAAAAATTACACACAAGTTATATGATAGTTATGCATCAATTAGTTGTTGCTTAGACTTGAATTAGATGAATATTATCACACAATATAAGCATAGAACGAAGGTTGATAGCATTACGAGCACCACATATGAAAGCAAGGTATCGTATGTATAGACAGACTACAAGGACTGGAGAGATATTGGTTCAGGCATCCCAGGCTAGTGTAGCCAGACATATCATCAACTCCTCATCCTCATCGTCCATACCGCCTCGTAACGCCTACCCCGCCTCAACTCGTCCATGCAGCCTTGAATCGTCTTCCACGCCACCTTGGATCGTCACTCGGAGCAGGCTCGTTATCGCACTTCTTGGGCCGCGACGCCGTCCGCACTTACTGTTCTCACTATTCGCCAGGTCGAGGGAGTCGTCGTCCGCGCCATGGATGTCACCGTCGTTGCTCTTTAGTGTGGCCGTGCCGTCATCGTCGTAGTGGTGCTGTTGTTGTCGTCGCAGTTGTACTGTTCGGTGTCGTGAGTGTGCCGTCATTAGTGTATTGATGCTGGTCTTTTTGTCAGATCGTTGGCTGTCGCCGACCTCGTCCTCCCTATACAATGTCGTCATGTTAGCTGAGTGGGGGCCGCTGCTGCTGTCACTCACCGTCGTTGATGTGTCCTCGTTGGGACTGCCGTTGTCGTAGGGAGGGACATGATGGCAGAGCATGTGGGTGCCCAGGAGACGGCACGGCCGACTTCGTGTGCGGGTCTTGCTCCGCACGCGCTATACAGGAAATTAACATGGAGAGATAAAAAGGCACATAAAAAGTACACACCGCATCCTCCGTCTGGTCCAGCGGCGGCTTCAGCGCCTCATTAGAGCGGATCCATTGTCACCGGGCATCTACAATGCAGCGGCGTTCTTGTTCGTTAGTTCAAGTGATGGGAAGAATCCAATTTGCCGTACCGTCAGCCTTGAGGTCGCCGTGTCTGGGGAGTCGTTGTATTATTGGCCTCAAGGTCGCCATGTCGTGGGCTGGAGGTTGCTGCTCTGGTCGCGGTATTGTGGGGCGCTGCAGATCACCGTCCTACTCGCCGCGTTCAAGTGGTCATGGATGTTGTGTCCAAGTGGTTGACCGTGTTGTCGTGACTCGTGGGCGTGCTTGCCGTGGCTGTCGTAGTCGCATTTACCATATTGTCGGACTCTGAGTCCCAGGTCGTCCTTGAAGTCAGCGTGTCATGCAGGGCAAAGACGAGAGAAAGAAAAAAGCAACGGACTTTGATTAGTCGATCTTGTTGGACCCGGCGGAGCCGTCGCGTTTGGTGACAGACACGGTGGCAATTTGAAGATAGTCTTGCGCCTGGCCCGACGTGTGGGTGCCCAGGAGAAGGCGGCTGGTGAGGAGGTTGCCGTGCCTTGTGGGTGTTACCCCGTTCGTGCTATACAAAAAAATTACACGGAGAGATAAATGGAAGAGAAAAAACGTACCCCCAACGTACCCCTCCCGCATGCAGAATGAGCGGCAACTCTTTCTTGAGCTGGAATCGTCCGCGACGCTTCCAGCCCAAAGGAAAGCTCCTCGCCTCGTTGCAAGGCGCGAACACGACGGCGCGGGGGCTACTCCAGAGTCTTGAAGCCCGTCGTCGTCGTCTGGAAGTGGTGCTGCTCCTCCGGGAGGCTTACGCATCCGCGTTGCTCGTCGAGAGAGCAGGACGTCTTCGCGGCTGTCGGGTTGGTACCGCCGTTGTCGTCCCACGTGAGCCGGTGCTCGGGCATGCGGTAAGATTGGGTGTGGAAGAGCTAAGAGTAGTCTGAACGGTAACAGGATGAGACAGGATGAGACGGACTTAGCGAAATCCAAAGTAAACATGCACGTGGCTCGGTTGCTGTGGGCCGAGGTCCGAACGACGCGTCAGCGTTTGACCAAGTCCGATCACCCGCCTCTCTCCTCCACCCCACCACTACGACCATTCAGTGGCGACAGCTCTGATGTCCGTCGGGCCACCTCTGGGGTGGAGATATAAGCTTTGGCTGTGTGCCGGGCTTACTGCTGCTGTCTCTATGACAGCAGCAGCAGCCGACAACATCAACGACGACCTTCCAAAGACGACGCGATGACGACAACGACTACGAGGAGGATGAGGATTCCGATGATGCACCAAGCGACGACGACGACAATCACTACCACCGCCGTCGCAATCACCCTCCTCGCACTCTCACTCTCACCACCACCATTACCACCACCACTCCCACTCCCATCATTACCACCCTCAGTCCGTCCTCATGCACGGCTGAGTGTCCCCGTGCAATTGCCCGGGGATGCTCGCCGAGCATGAATGGATTTGAAGGTGGTTACCACCCGCTCACTCGCGAACTCGCTGACTCGAGCCGTCTGACTCCGAGTCGTACGCCAACGCGAATTGAGTCAGCGGCGGATCGTCTTTGGAGTATGAGTACTCCTTCAATGGATCGCAAGTCACACTCAAGTATGACTCTCATTATAACCAATGTATGTATAAGCTACTACGGCGGTTGTCTAATAGTTGATTATTTATTCCTCATCTGCTATTTTAGTGCCATCTCGTTCATAAACATGTTCTAAATTGTTCTAAATTACTTGCCACTGTCTGATTATGCATAAAATGTCGTAAATAGTACTAAATGGGCAATGTAGGGTTTTCCTGATGTACGATGGCGAAAAGGACACTCGTGGACCGGACGACTTTTCTGGCGCCGGGACTAAAGCGACGGACGAAGACGCGGACGAAGATGAAGAGGAAGAGGTCGCTACTACTGTGCCCTCGAAGCGACACGGCTCTGGACGGCTGCGTGCTGTTGATACGAGTGTTGGCGGTCCATCTGGCGATGTGAGTGATTCGACACCCGTTCTTGATCTTGTTCCTTTTCGCGTTGTTGGAACCGTTCCCGTTCCTTTCGTCTTTCGATTTGATTTCTTTCGTTCCATTTTTATTCACGAACGCGCGACGCGACGGAGCACATCATGCCTATTCTTGGTCCTACTCTTTTTGCTCTCTTCCTGTCGTGCCTGTGGCATTTATACCCTTTTACTCCCTTCTCAGAGTCTGTTGGTCTCCCATTCATTCGATCTTTTTTTACTTTTCATTTCCGCTCCTTCAGCACGTCACATGCATACGCGACGCGACTGGAAGCAACTCTTTTGTTGCTCTAGTCGCACCGTGGATGGTAAACATACTAAAGGATTTGATTCCTCGTCCTACCCATCTCTTTCTCGTCGGCTTTTTTATACAACATTTGATGAGTCTATCACTCTATTTATTCCTGGTTCTGGACCCCTTCATCTGCTTCCTTGCCCTGTCCTCGGAGTTGGTCTACTCGTCATCTCAACAAACCTCATGCTCTCGCTTCGCGTTCTTTACCTCCATTTGCTCCGTCTTTTCTTGGCATGCCATCCTTACTGACCCCGATTTCATTTCACAGACTGAATACACCCCATCGCGTCATTCTCCGCCGCCACCGCCCCCTCCTGCCCGAACAATGACCATTCCGCCGCCGCCCATGCCCACGCTTCCGGTTTCCTCGCTGCGCCACCATTCGTCGCAGACGCCAAACCCGCATCACCATGAAGGCAGCAGTAAGAAGGCGCGTCTTGGGGCACATAGCCCGCCTGCGCATAGTCAGCAGCACTCGCGATCGAGCTCGGGCGCGTCTGCTGGAGGACCGCCGCCGCCGCCGTTCTACCAGAGCGCGCCGTACAGTAGCAGCGCTGGGGGGAGCGGTAATCAGTTCTTCCCCCAAGGTCCGCCTGCGTTTTCGTTTGCCAACCCAGGAGGCGGGTATCGCGGTAGTCCGTCGTCGTATTTGCCGCCGCCTGGTGCTGGACGCGGCGGTGGTGGCGGCGGGACAGAGATATTCGGCTTTTTGGATGAACGGTCAGGACCGGGGAGTGCTGGCCCTGGTGGTGGCGGTGGTGGTGGTGGAGGCAATTTTGATTGGCCTGTGCATCACATGCAGCAGCAGACGCAGCCGTCGCCGCGACAGGGCGGCGAGGGTCCGGGGTGGCTGGACTTTTTGAGCACGAGTAATGGCGGGAGCGGAGGCGCGAGTGCGGGGAGCAGACCGGGGACTAGTTGGGAGCGCGGCGGGGGCCCGTCGAATGTGAATGAGCTGCTTGGTGTGTTGCCGGATTCGAAAGAGGAGGGCTGATTCCTGGCGGGAGTGAATGAAATGATGTGAATGGACTATGTTCTTTTTTTCTTTCTGATAAACGCTGTTTTCTGTATCGTTGTATCGTGTAGCTACCGAGTTCTGAACCAAGCTTAGAGAATGTTAATAATATTAGATGTACTAAGGCTTTGAAGGCTTCCAGTCTGATTTCATTTAGACAGATGGAAGGAACGTGCATCAATAGACATGGTATCAAACCTCGATGCATACAATACATCCTATTGTCGAGATCTTGATGTCTTCAGCTCTCCGCTGTCTCTTCAGTTTCTCTGTCAAAACTTCCCATTCGCGGTAATGCGTATAAGAGCCAGTTGACTGTACTGTCTGCAAGGTGGGGAGTAGAGTCAAATTTGATACATACTGTAGACTTTCAATCAATTCGTCGGTCTATGTGACCTGTGACCTCTCTGACGAAATTTTGGTTTCGTCGACTTACCATATATGGTAATTACCGCCGCGGCGGAGCTGCGGCGGGAGGCTGGCGGGCGCCCCGCCGTGGACTTTTTCGTGATTTTAGCTGTGACTACTGTGACTTTTCGTCGATTTCGGATCCTCTGTGACCCGTGACCGACGAATTGATTTAAAGTCTACAGTATTCCGAAAAAACTAGGAGATAGATATTATAGTGAACAACTGAACACATCGAGAGCACCATGTAGCACATTCAGAGCGATACCGACAAAGCAAAACAACAGGACAAAAATCCCAGAATTGACTGGATATAAGTAGTACGCCATGATCAAAGCACCTCGTCAAGTGCGTTTTACCAGAGGTACGGGGGTCAGAACACCCCATAGATGTGACATAATATATGGTTTTCTAATGCGCTGCTGAGTTTCCATGAAAACAATCACCAAGTACAGTGTGATCGTACATACCTCGATAGCAAATACATCGTGCCTCTCGATATCCCAAACCTCACTCAACTTCTTCCGAGCTCCTTCAGGAAGCCGGACGAGCTTGGTGGGGTGTTTTTTACGTCGCGAATTAGCGGCGCCGATGAGATGGGGAAGATAATTGAGCAGAGGAACGCTCCCCAAAACTTCAGCTTCACAGACAACAAAAACAATTCCCAGGGCCATCTTCGTCTGATCGCACAACCGGTTTGCAATCGACTCGAGGTCTACATCGATATGGTCGACGATCTTGCGTTTCTGTCCACCAGTCGGTGCCGCCTTGGTTTTAGTCACTTTTTGCTTCTTGGCATTGTGACTCGGCGCAGCATCGTCAATCGCCTTGCGTTTACCTCCATTTACCTCTTGGTTTGTGTCTTGATCACGGAGGAGGGCAACAAGCGCGTCTAAAATGAGGAGCTGCCGCTTCTTCGGAATTTGTGGCCTATGTCGCACGGTTATGATCCATTCCTTGAGGAAGAACACAAGCACGTACCACGCACAGTCACTCAAGTCGAGAATTGGTATTAACCTTTCGCAAATTCTTGCCAAATTGCCCAGATTACGAGAGTAGTTTACTTCCGGATGAGCAGCATAATATGCTGATGATCTCACAGGAGCAGAAAATTCAGAGTGCGAGCTTGTGCGCGGCCGCTCTGAGGCATCTGTAAAGGATATGAAACAAAGATAAAATGGCAAAATAGGACAACAGTACCCCGTTGTTGAGCGGCGTCTGACTGTGCACGTTGTCGCTGCCGATCTTGGTTGTTTACAGTGGGCAATAGTTCCACTTCGTCATGCTCCGTGGGTGCAGACGAAACATCGTCTTCAATCGTGGTATCTTTATCTCTTTGTGCCGCTTTGAGAGAGCGCCGTGATTTCCGCAAACACTTCAAAGCCACGTCCACACGCAGAGAAGTGGGAGAAATTCCTTGGAGAGAAAGCGTATAGAGTTCCAGCAGTGTGACGGCATAAACGCGCTCGTCGAATGATTTCATTTCGGGCTCGGGAGGCACCTTGTCGCTCGTGCTAGCCCAGCCCGCTAGTGACATAGCGCCACTTTGACCAGCGATTTCTCGGTGGGAAGGAACTAGAAGAAAGGAAACCTCAATAGACGCCTGAGCTCGCGCGTTTTCGATGAGCGCGTCGATGTAACGAAGGAAGGATTTATGCTGAATATCGCCCTCCCAGTCGTACTCCTTCCAACTTGGAAGGTTGACCGTGAGCCCTACGGTAAATTAAGTTTGAGGAGTAAATTCGTAAAACCGACGTACACAATACAATATTGGAGTTGTCAGTCCTGATGGTGAAGTGGTTCCCGTCATGTGGTGCCGCGCTGCAGTCACTGTTCGCACCTAATTGCTCCAGAAACCGTATGACGCCCTAATATACAAGTTACGCCTGGGATACGGAGCTGTGAGGAGTGCCCACATCGAGCCCTGCAGAATCTGTATCTGTTATTGCATTTCCACATCTTGCAGAGATATTCCTAGAAATGAAGAAGAAAATTTTATGTCCAGTCCGCCCTGAGAAACATTCTGACGCGTACCTCGCGTCGTTCTAGCCCCAGTATACGCCAACGCCGCCCCGAGCGTCTTCGCTATTCCAACATCCAGCGATATGGACGTTGAAGGTCTCCATCTTGTGACCGTTAAGGAAGAGAGCAGTTCGATCATAACCATTCAGTAGTCGGCGGTCCGCAAGCGGTCCGGGTCCCGATTTGCTTATTCATTCGCTTGGCGTTTAACTTGGAACTATCACCATCACTTACAGAAGCGCGAAGGAATACGTCTTCGTCCACTAGAAACCCCACTTCTAGAGGCTCACAATCTCGGCTGGGGCAGACATGGATCGATCCCCATCTATCTGCAGCCAAAGATGCTCACAGATGCTCACGTCTACTCCAACTCTTTTTTTCTGGCGCCTTGGAATTCGGTTGTCTGACTTCAAAAAATACCCAGTGATACTCGACGTACTCACTTGTTGCAGCGTCGAGTAGTTCTTTGACTCGGAGAAACGGCCTTGCACTCGAACTCGATGCACCATTTATTTTTGCTGAGGCTTACTGTCTTCCGTACGAAGCTACGAAATAAACGGCAGCTGTTCCGTCTTCTTTCCCCCCGAACTGCTCACCAGACCGGTCAGTTGAACGTAAGGTTCGCGTTCCAGTATTAAGTTAAATATCCAGGTACTCATCAGAGTTGCAGACGACGTATCCACCTGCTCTTATGCTGTACTGTCTGCTATTCACGTTATTCCCTCTGTCTTTGGGGCAAGACACCGCTCCGATTGTATGCAAAATATCAAGGCGGATTCGCTTCGAATATTGAGTCTGCCTTCCGTGGTATGTATGCGCTACCTGTGGGTGAGTAGATTCCTCTGCGTTTCAAGTTATGCGCGTTTCGTAGGTCCTTTGAGGTGGCGAGAACCACAGCCGTGCCCAACGTTCAGAATGCAAGCGCGTTAGGGCCGGCGTGTTTGCAATAGGGATCCGCACCGTAACCGTAAGCTACGGCTTACGGGTACGGGTTGTACGGGTACCCGTCACCATCCCGTATGCCATCGTGTCGCGCCCCATACGGTTACGGGAACGGTACGGGTTACGGGTCGCCATTGACCGTCAGGCTCTGACAAGAGAGAAACCAGCCCTACCGCACAGCTGGGTGACCTTACACGCCCGCCATCACCTTTCAAAGGTCCCCAGTGCCCATCTGAACCACTGCGCTACCCTGCCGCGGCCTGCATAACCCGATAGACCACCCGTACTGACGCCGTAAGATGGAGCCGTAACCGTACCGTAAGAGGTCCTCGACGCGACTTTACGGTTACGGGTTCAGGACGGGTTCTTGCCGTACTGCACCGTAAATCGTACGGCCGTAACCGTATACGGTTACGGTTCGGATCCCTAGTTTGCAAGCGATGGCCGCCACCAACCCCTTCACTGGCGCCAATGGCTCACATACTGACTTTGGCGAAAACATCGATCGGCGTGCTGCTGACGCGAACTCAGAAGACTGCCTCTTTCTCAGGTAGATATGGCTTGATTTTTGCTGAAAGAAGGTATGATGTGATGCGACTTGAAAAGTAAGCAGTCAAGGACGGCCATCGATACTGTAACACTGTAACAAGGAAATCTATTCATCTGATTCGTCATATTTGAGGTCTTGGGTGAGGATGCGGATCCCTTCTACTCCCTCTTTTACCTCCTCGACTAGAATCACCTGAACAACGTTTGAGAATCGGAGTGTCTTTGTGACTGTTTTTGGCGGCTCTTCTGGCGCGATGTGGGTTTGCTGTTCAGACTGGTAAAATGATTAAAACCCACGATTACATTGATTCACGCTGAAGATACGTACGACGTGTCGGGAGAGTTCCGTTAGACTGGACGCGCACGAAGCGAACAGTTGTGGGAGTTTCGAGAACGAGGACAAAATGTCGGCTTTTTCTGGTGTTGTTCTGCTCAAAACAAAGCATGAGGAGACGTTGGGTGGAGAGGAAAGGATCTGATACCTCTTGGTTGGAGAAAATAGGGAGTATTCCGGTTGTTGGATCCTACAAACAAGAGGAATGAGTATCCATAAGCACTGCTGGGTTCGTTGAAGTTTACTTGGACTTCTTCCTTGGCAGCGACTTTGAGCTTTCAATGCGCCGTTTGCGGGAAATGTGTGGCGGCGCGCTTGGCAAGTCGTCCTTTCTTGTGGGCGATGGCGAGCTGTCAGAGAAAGGTTAGTGTGTGGAATCAACTTGAAGCCAAGCTCACCTTGAACTCGTGGCACCAATCTCATTGACAAATCTGCGCTTGGACCTTGACAGTCGAAGTAAGCTGGGTTGAAGAGTGGTGGAAAGACCTGCTGGGTTACTTTTTCTTCTTTCCTGTGGTGGCGCAGTCCGAGGAAGAGGTTGATAGAGAATCAGGTATGTCCGCGTGCTTCGTCTTGTGCGCCGGAGACAGATCCTTGCTGTTCTCGACGTAGACATGTTTTCGAGACGACATTTATGGCGGGGGAAGATGAAGTTGAGTAGATTGGCGCTGGTCGTTAACAACAGGCAGATAGAAGATCATGTTGGAAAGGCCGTTTCATGAGTTTAAAATGCTAACTGCGACGATTGAGCATTTTTAGTTCAAGTTGGTCGGCGGGACTCCTCAAGAACTCGTATCGAAGATTGGAACTGGGCAGATATCATGGTTGGGAAAGACATTAATAGCTGTATGTTGATGGAGAGGGCACGAGTACATAGACGAGGGTGGGAGATGATCATGGACCTGATCATCTCCGAGCCCTTGTGTCCATCAATATGATGATCATCATGCGTCAATTTGACAGTGAAAACTGTATGAGGAATCGCCAGTATACTTAGTAGTTGCTATCCTCTAGCCTGAAGAAGAGCTTGCTGTTTTAGGTTTTTGGAAAGACATTGAATCCGCGTCCGAACATGCTGTGAGAATTGGTGCTTTGGCGCACAATCTTTCGTCGTGTCAGATTGTGATCAAACAGTAGATCCGGCATACGCAGAAGTCTATATTCCAGCGTTCTGAAGTTTCATGCAGTCAAAGTTCTATCCGTCGGTCTTCGGAAGAGAATATCCTAATAAACGACAAGGATGAGGATCAGAAAGAATAATGGGTACAATTAAATGGAGGAGATATTGACTTTCTGGAAGCGCCCAACGCTGAACTGGCGATTTTCTATCTAGAGCTTCTTTCTTCCGTTGGTCCATTCGCTTGGAAAAACAAATACGGCAGCTGTCAACGCGTCATTTTACAGACGCTGAGGCCTGAATAGGACCCTGGATAATACACTGGCATCGTTGATCCCAAAGTCGGACACGGACGCGAAATTTTGACCTGAACCTTGGTCCAAAGTCGGACATGAACCCCTCGAAGAGCCGGAGAGCCTCATCCAAAGTACGGACATGGACGACGTTGAAGTTGACAGCCTGAATCCTGATCCACTATGTCGGACACAGACCTAAAGGCTTGTGGCCTAGCGGCTCGCAGTATTAGTATGGGTCGTTTGGCTGCCGTGGGTCTCAGTTGGAACCTCTCTCATTGCAAATTTTCAAGCACCATTTTTATATTTCCTAACCTTTTTCTCCTCGGGAGATTTAGGGTGGCGCAGTAAACCTCCGGGGGGTGTTAGTAACGGTATTGATACCGACCCCCCGGGAGGCCCTGGTTTTGAAACCGTTAGTAACGGTTTCGATACCGGCACGTGTTTTGAACACGTGATGTGGCGCAGCGGCTCGCCGCCCTCATCCCGCCCTTGTCCCGCCACTCTTAGCTTCTCTTAGCGCTCGCACGCCGTCACGTGAAGTGATCACGTGCCGGTATCGAAACCTACCTCCCGACCCCCGACAGTTTCAATACCGTATCGATACCGTTAGTAACTGCAGTAAACCCGAGGTGTATCAAAACCAAGGGTTTACTTCACCACCCTAGGGAGATTCATAATAATTAGATATGTCAAATCAATGTCTGTCAAGTCCAACGTTATTCACGAATCCAATGTATTATCTATAACAATGTGGACAGAATGTCTACACAGTCGGTAGCACGGCAGCTGCTTTGTCAGCATCTCCGCCATTCTCAGCGCCATCACAGCCGCTGTCAAGGGTGCAGCAATTTCCCGCCATGGCTGACCTCGATTTCGACTTCACTGCAGAAAAAGAATTCAAGAAAGCCGAGTGGATAGGAGTCAACAAGCAATACCCTTCCGACGACGTTCCGCTCCCTGTTCAATGGGCTCGACAAGATCTGTATACCCTTCCGTGGAATGCCCGCCTCCTCTTCCCAGGCCCACACTTGACGCCCAAGCAATTTACCCGCTTCCCACTCCCGCCGCTGTCATCAGCCTTCATTACGACGAAGGAATGGTTATGGTTTTCTACAGACGCGCCAATCACGGATGTGTCCGTTTTAATGCGGCGACCTGTACCAAGCGATGATTATCTCACGAAATTGGACCGCGCTTTTGGCCAAAAGTGGTTTGATGGCGCGAAGTCGATTGTTGACCCTCGGTATAATGATGGGCGCGAGCGCTTTCCGCTTTGGGTCCTTGCGTTCTGGCGAGAAATGAATCAAGTTGCAAAGAAGCAGAGGCAGTGGAGGGAGAGCTTACAGTATCTCGACTGTTTGAAGAAGAAGTGCAGCGATGAAACGGCGCGTGCCATGCTCGACGCCGTCACAAGAGTCGAGCTACGCTTGGAGGACATTGGGTGGAATCAACCTCTCGCATATACCTCAACCACTGTGACAACACTTGACCTGGCAGTCCTACTCAGCTCTGAGTGGCTCAGTGACGACCACATCAACATGATGACCGAATACCTTACAAACGAGCTTCGAAAAAAACCCCCAATTCGCGATGGCAAGGCGGCCAAAATTATCATCGCCGCTGTCGAGTTCGGAAATGCAATCCAATCCTGCGTTGGCGAGGGGAGGTACACTAAGGACACGGGCGGCGGGATCCTCGAGAGATATGAGAATCTGATTCTTTCAGAGGATATTGATGAATTGTACATACCTTTTCATGTCCATGGTAATCACTGGATAGCGGGCTACGTGGATTTTGTTAGATGCAGGATTGGAATTGGTACGTTTCCTCCTTACCGTGTAACCTATCATCTAAAATTCTTTAGGCGATTCGCTGCGGAAACTATATGGACCGCCGAAGGATGTTCTGAAGCCACTGCGAAAATGGCTCAAGGAGCGCATCGGGGTGACTGCCACGATGGGCGCGCAAATGACCCATGCAGAGCAACTAGACTCATATAACTGTGGCATCCATACCGGAAACACTCTCGCTCACTCGGCGTTGGGCATTCCAATATCCGAAGATGGAAATCTGTCTCGCTTAACGTGGTTTCTTGACTTATCAAGACCGGTGCCATCCGCCGAAGCCGCGTCTTCTTCAATGGCACCTCGAACTTCCGAGTCGACACCTCCTTCGCACTCAGGACCATCGTCGCCACTAGCTGGCCTCCGCGATCACAATTTTCCTGATGCCAGTATCAGTGATCTCCGTATACATACCCCCAGCCCGAAGACTCACCGGACGCGTATATCAATCCGGGACCTGCTGAATGACGTTGTCACCACCGAGTCAGCATCAGTGAGCGACAGAGACAGCAGTTCCGTTATGGACGACACCATGTCCTCTAGCAACATGGCATACAGCAGCGTTGCACCATCGCCGGCACCTCCTTCCTCTCCCACCTCGTCGTTCAAAGGCGCACACATGGACTGGAACGCGGACGCAGACGATCCTTTCCTTGACGAAGTTGGCCCCCCCGAAGCATCCTCGCCATCGCTTATGTCTGTTGACAGAGATATGTCAATAGATCAGCTCGACAGCACGTATTCCTCACCATCGCTCATGTCGGTTGACAGCTACGATCTCGGTCGTAGTTCAGACACATCCAAGAAATCTATTATCGACCATTTTCAGAGCTGGTCGGCAAAGATTGGTGATGGCTTCAAGAGGAAAAAGAGCCCGGTTCATACCTCGAGTGACTCGGACACATCAGACGCAGCTCCTCGAAAGCGTGTTAAAGCTGGTGATGGTCAGAGTCGTACGGCCAAACTGGAACGTAAACAACGGAAATCACTTACAGATGGGACCTTCCACGTTAACGAGGCTAAGCTGGAGGCTTGGAAGAAGAAAGTCAGTCAGGTTGACCAGGCTGTGGAGTTTGACAGAAAGGACATACGACGGTATCGGTGCTCGAGATGTGGAGAGTGGAGGCTCGTCAAGCGGCCGTACGAGTTTGGTCGTTTCAAAACACACTGGACGACAGACTGTGCAGCCCTATCCGAGCACAAGGCAGAGAAGGGTTCAGTTATGGATGACAGCACGCATACGACGAAAAAGCAACAACCATCAAAGAAGAAGACGACGAAAAAGAACCATGCAATCAACACTCCGAGTTTGTTCAGTATGGGCTTTGGCAAGAAGGCGCCGAAGTCTACGACCTCGAAGCCTGCACCGCGAGGAGTATCAACAACATCCACACCAACCTCCGCCGATGCGACTACTCCACTACAGTCCAAGGACGTTCCGTGTCCCGGCCTTACTACAGCCGACCATAAGCTGTTGGACCAATATCTTGAGCGAACGGCGGCACCAGGCGGTGGTGGAAAGTCTTTGTCGGCGCTTACTCTTGCTCGGTTTGGATGTACTTACGCCGAGCTGAACGACGAGCAAAAGGATGAGATTAATCTGGCTCAAAACAGATCACATACCTGGATTAACTACCACGAGCTCCACCGCGTTTTCGCCTCAGACTGCTTAAAATCTGTTCCCAATCGTTCACCTGACCGTCCATTGCCCTGTCAGCGTTGTACTGCGGTTCTGAACGATAGAGCCTTCAAAAACGCTCTACGCCGAAAGCCCACTACCGAAGACAATTACAACCACACAAACTTTCGTTTTCGAAATCCGGTTCTGGGCAAGATCTATGCCCGGGTCAGAGGGCTGAAGGATATAATTGAAGCCCCGGATGACACACCTTGTATCAAGTACGCCAAGGGAGTATTGAAGGGCGAGTATAAGAACGAGATCTTTAGTGGTCTAATGGAGGCAGTCGTGGCTGAGGGTGACCGTAAGGCTGAAGGGAAGGGTATGCAGAATTTCCGTTACGCACCGGCCTGGGACGAATTGGCGCATATCATAAAGATACATAGTGCGCGCGCATATAGGGCCATGAGCGAACACCTGCCTACGCGAAGCGAGCGGAGTTTTTGGTAAGCAGTTGTCTACAAAGGCTGATCAGCAACTCACCTGTACATGCAGAGAAAAACAGTCGCGAGAACCCAAAGTACCCATGGAAATCTGCGATCGCACATTTGAGATGGTTGAGAATCATCTTAAAGCGTTAGATTATCATGGACCTGTTGGGTTGAGCTGTGACGATACGAAGTTGCACAGCACTCTGCGACTTTATTGGAGCAAGCAGGACAACTGCCATTATTTGGTCGGCGGTACTGAAGGCTCTATTCGCGTCCTTGACCCAGACCATATGAAGGAAGTCCTTGCCAGAGCGAAAAAGAAAAAAGCGACCAAGGTACGTGGCAGTTCGCCATAGAAAGTTAAACGTAAACGATGTTGATTGAGCATCACTACTAGGTCCGCAATCAGTTCAACGGCACCTCATCAAGGATGCGGATGACCTGAGGATACATATTATCCCTAGTCCACGACCAGGAGTGCCGGAGATCAAAGTCGAGATTCCAATCTTCTACGGTCAGCCAGTCGCCATGATTCAGGATTCGAAACACGCGTTGAAGACATTTCGGAACAATCTCTTTGCGGGCGCGCGTTTTCTGGTGTTTGGGAACTTCGCTTCGTTCTATGAGCAGATACGGCAGATGTCGAAGGAGAAAGGAACCACACTCTACCCTCGTGACGTTGAGCGTCTAGATCGTCAGGATGATAATGCTGCAACACGCCTGTTCTGTGCCAAAACCCTCGAGTTTATGAGCGAGAAACATCCGGACTGGGCGGGAACCGTTACATATCTGTTCATCTTCGGCGAGCTGGTTGACGCATATCAAAACCGACGTCTACCGCATTCCGAACGCGTTAGGATGGTCGTCCGAGCTCGATACTACTTGGCTGCTTGGGAGTCGTACCTCGATCAGTGCTCGCTCAGCAAGTCGCGATATCTCCTCTCGCGCGAAGCCATCGACATCTGCCGTTTCCTGGTTGAAGGGTATCTATCACTGCTTTTTATTCATCGGGACGACGTTGAGGGAGTCTTGCCGTTACTGCCTTGGTTGCATAGCAGTGAAGCCTGCGAGCATGTTTTTGGCATTGCGCGCAAGATTGTCAAGGACTTCAGCTTCTTAGACTTCATTTACATCATCCCTAAACTCCGTATCACCATGCGCGAGGCAGTCCTGCGCTCCCAGACGGCGGATGCACACGAACAAGCCACTGGATATAACCATACTTACTTTGATAGTGCCGACATTGACGCTCTAGCCTTGGCTACCTTTCCTTCTGATGAGCAGATCTTTCAGGCTGCTCTCGATGCTTCCGAAGAGTTGGATAGCATTTTGCTCCTCTTGGGGATTGATCCCGTCGTTTTCCACCAACTGCAACAGCGGTTTGCCGCTGCTCCTACTCTCCCGAACATTCGATCCTGGTTTCGCGACAGCAATGATGATGATGACCGGTCCAGTGTTGAATCGGATACGAGCTCTCTTGATCTACCTCCTGCTAACGAACTGCAATCTTGGATGGAACGAGCCGAACAGGTTGCAGAGACTTTGCCGCGGAAGGAGAGGGAACGGACTTTGAAACTGACCTTCACATCACTCGCGCTGAGCGTCGAAGATACCATACGAGTGTGAGTTGCTCTTCATTAATACACTGTCTTGTTGTCGACTTTCCACTTACTACAATATATATAGAAATGAATTCGTCGCTGATCCAACATATGATAGACGCGAACAAGACGTGTATTCAAACGAAGCCGCTAATCTTCAAGCTCATTTCTCGCCTCTTCAGCTACCACCTGTTCGCACTGCGGATGATCGTCAAAAACCGTTCGGCCAAGGTGCCATCACTACGCGCCACCTTGATTTCTCGCAGATGGTAGCCATACGTAGGGAGCATCAGACACGGCATGCTGCGAATAGCACTCGAGTTCGCGATGTACCTCATCGAAATGTGGATGACGGCACTACTAAAATGCGTCGCGACATCATCAGGGAGTATCAGGATATTCTTCGGGAGGCCGAAGACACCAAAGCTGTTGGTACTGGCAGTGAACGCGCCCTGCGTTGGAAAGGTGAACCGGAAACCGGAAACTCTGCAAACGCTGCTCATGTCGCTGCGAGTACTGCTCGACAGGTGAGTTGTTCCCGTTTAGTATCAGACGTGGCTGATCGCGATGTACATATCAGCTGGCCACCAAAGGTCGCAATGCATTTGTGCATGTGAAGGCCACAAATATAGATGCTGTCACCGGTGCACGGATCTCGAAACTACGCCCACTTGTACCGGGAGACTACCTCATTGTTTTGTCGAGTAATGAGTTGATGGTTGCACGAGGTAGGTCCATTCATTCCAGGTCATTCTCATTTACTGACCTCCGGTTAGAGTCGACGCCCTGTACAAGAAAACCGGCGGCAAGAAGGCTAAGCACGAAGCCATCACCACAGCGGACAGCATCACGACAGTTTCGTACCTTGGTGTACAGTTATTCCCATTCCAACAAGGCCGCTTCTTCATTAAGCTTGCCTCTATCCTGCATACCAAGAAATTCGGGCACTTGTTTTCTATCGAAGTCATGGTTGTTCTCTCTCATAAACCCACACTAAGCGAGGCCGGGCTGGAGCTTTCGAACGAGGACATGCTGATGTATGCCGGCCTCAAGAACGAGGTGGCAAGATTGATCTTAGGGATCAAAGAATACAATAGGCGTACCAAAGAGCTAGATACACTCGACGATGAAGAATAAATGTATATTTGGCTATCCTAGCCTCTCCTACGCCTCTCCTAGCCTCCGCGAAGCTGTACAAGCGCTAAAAATGGCACCGCGAGTGTCTGTACAGCTTCCTGAACCCTCATGCAAAAGTCGGACATGGGACCAAATCTGGCGTCAAACCTTGATGAAAAGTCGGACACGGAGACCCAAGGGCTGTCGGACACGGCGGCGAAAATTTCGAAAATTTGGGATCAACGATGCCAGTGTATTATCCAGGGTCCTGCCTGAATGCGACAAAGACCAGTGAGGAATGTCCTGATACGCGTCGGGGAACAAGAGCTGTGGCCGTGCGATTAGTGACGTTTGAGTGACGTGACGGTTTGTTTTGACAAATAGTGGCACACAAAGGCGATCTTTCGTTCTGCCACCATCGCGAAGAACAACTGCTGGACGACGCCGATATATAACCTCGCTTACGACTAACGCGAGGGCCGCACTGCTCGCACTTACGACCACCGCCACAAACCGGTAGCCCGACTAACCCGACCGCAAACAAGCTCAACCTTACGATGGGCACCCCAGCGCAATGGACGCCTGACCCGGCGGCGCTGACCCAGATCCTCGCGACGATACATGCCTCGACGGACATGTCGCCCGCCGTACAGCGTAATATCACGCAAAAAGTGCCTCTTTCCTCGTCCCTGCGTACTCTTGGCTAATCCTCTCTCCATAGCTCAACTCTTACTCGTCAGTACCATCCTACATTGGTTATCTGGCATGGATCCTCGTGGACATGCCACAAGAGGAAGAGCGGATCCGCAGCATCGCGGGATATCTGCTCAAGAACAATGCACGGCTGGTCCTTCAGCTGGACAACATCTCGTCTGCTTCTGCCCAATTTGGAGGGCAAGGCCAGGCGCAGGACGGCGCCGTGATTAAAGCTTACGTGAAGAGCTCAATTCTGCGCGCATTTGGGAATGCAAGGGAGGGTGCGATGATTAGGAATACAGCGGGACAGGATGTAGTGGCGTATTTAGGCGTTTTGGAGCCTAAACATTGGCCCGAGTGTCTGGAAGTGCTCGTGGGCATGCTAGATCTCGATGGCGATATGAGCGAGGTTAGTACCTTTGTTCATCTCTTACACTCTTCTGACCTAGTCTCTAGTCTGCATTCAACGTCCTGGAAAAGGCTTGCGAAGATTATCCACGCAAGCTCGACGTGGAGATCAATGGGACGCGCCCTCTCGACTTTATGATCCCCAAGTTCCTCGCGTTGACGGATCACCCGTCAAGCAAGATGCGTGCCCACGCCGTCGCGTGTCTCTCCTACTTTGTTCCCGCCAACACCCCCGCGCTTTTCGCCCACCTCGACGCTTTCATTGCCTCCCTCTTCCGCCGCGCATCTGATGATGATCCATCTGTGCGTCGCCACGTCTGCCAGGCCTTGGTCCTGCTCCTCGCCGCCAGACCGGAGCGCCTGATGCCCGAGATGGCCAATGTTGCCGAATACATGCTCTATTCCACTCGCGACACCAATGAGCATGTAGCCCTCGAGGCTTGCGAGTTTTGGCTTACCTTTGCCGAGGACGGCGAACTCGCTAGTTATCTGGCACCGCTTTTAGGACGAGTGGCACCCGTGCTTCTCGACTGCATGGTCTATGGAGAAGATGATTTATTGTGGCTGGATGGCGGAGAGGAGGAGGATCAGGAGCAACCTGATCGGGAGGAAGATATCAAGCCGCGCTTCTATGGTGGCAAGGCCCATGGCTTTGAGAGAGATGAAGCTGATGGCAAGGACAAGATGCGGTATGGAGCGGAGACATTTGAAGACGACGACGATTTCGACGACTACGACGACGATGATTTTGGCGATGATATGAGCACTGAGTGGAATTTGAGAAAGTGTGCCGCCGCGGCGTTGGATGTCCTAGCTGTACGCTTCACCGGTGAACTTTTGAATGTCCTCCTCGGCCCATTGAAAGAGAAACTCTGGAACCAGGACTGGCTGCAGCGGGAAAGCGGTATCCTGGCGCTGGGCGCGATGGCGGAGGGTGAGTATATGTTTCGTGTTATGGACTGTGCTGACCGGTGTTTAGGCTGTATCGACGCAATCGAACCCCATCTTCCAGTTTTGGTGCCGTATCTCATTAACACGCTCAACGATCCCAAGCCGCTCGTGCGTTCGATAACGTGCTGGACTCTCGGACGCTACGCGTCTTGGTGTACTCAGAACATCTCCGTCGAGCACAAGCAGACGTACTTTATCCCGACCATGGAGGGCTTACTGCGCATGGTCCTCGACTCGAACAAACGCGTACAGGAGGCGGGATGCAGTGCCTTTGCGACGCTCGAAGAGGATGCAGGCGCGGAGCTCGCGCCGTTCTTGGAGCCAGTGTTGCGGAATCTCGTTTTGGCATTTGGTAAATATCAGAGCAAGAATATGCTGATACTTTATGATGCTGTGGGGACACTGGCGGATGCGGTAGGAAGGGCGCTTGGGGAGCCGATGTATGTCGAGATTTTGATGCCTCCGTTGACGGGGAGATGGGCAAGACTGAAAGATGACGATGCGGATTTGATACCGCTCCTTGAGGTGTGCGGGTTTTTTTATTTCTGTTCATTTGCTCATATGTTATAGTGCCTCGCATCTGTATCTATCGCAATGGGCACGTCGTTCTTGCCGTATGCCGGCCCAGTCTTTCAACGATGCACAAGCATAATACATAATGCGCTGTTGCAGTACCAGGCGTGGCAGCAGCATCAGAGCACGCATGCGGAGAGCGACATGGACGAGCCCGACAAGGCGTTCTTGGTTGTCGCCTTGGACTTGCTGAGCGGCCTTACACAAGGCTTGGGCGGCGCGTTGGAGACTTTTGTAAGAGGAGCAGAGGGTGAGTTCTCGTTTACGTTTTTGATTCTGTTCCTAAGATTCGTGTAGGCCAGAACAGTCCGAATCTGCTTGCGCTGCTTACGGTGTGTTTGAAGCACCCGCAGGCGGCAGTGAGGCAGAGTGGGTACGCGCTCGTCGGTGATATGGCCATGGGATGCTTCGGTGTACTGAGACCGGCGATGGCTGGGATCATGCAGGAGCTGGTAGGACAACTGGACCCTGAGCCCAAGTTTGAGTTTGTGAGCGCGAGCAACAACGCTGCGTGGAGTGTGGGCGAGGTGGCGTTGCGCTATGGGCGGGACGACCCGGAATTTGCGACGTATGTGCCGCCGCTCATTGCCCGGCTGATCCCGATTTTGCTGCACCCCAAGGCGCCGCGGAGTCTGCATGAGAATGCGGCGGTGAGTATTGGACGGATTGGGTTAATGCATCCGGGACTGGTCGCGCCGCATTTGGCGGAGTTTGCGCAGGCGTGGTGTCAGGCGCTGTATGAGATTCGGGATAATGAGGAGAAGGACAGTGCATTCCGGGGGTTGTGTACGATGGTGGAGGTCAACCCTGGGGGGATTGCCAAGGTGGGTGACGCTTAATCTAATTTGATGTCAGCGTCTGATTGGGGTGCAGAGTCTGCTGTGGTTCTGCAATTCGATTGTGAGGTGGAATGCGCCGAGTCCGGAATTGAATGGGATGTTCCAGACGCTGTTGAGTGCGTTCAAGGTGTGTTTCGATTCAGTTTAGGAGGAAGAGTGGATACTGATGTGGGTGTGTAGGCGCACGATCAGAGTGGGTGGGCCGCGCAGGTGCAGGCGTTTCCGCCTGTCATTCAAGAGCGGTTGGCGCAGCGGTATGGGGTGTAGAAAAGCTACGAACCTTTGTGTACTATTCCCTCCGTCTCAAGTAGATACGTTTTTTTTTTGATTTACCAGTCCGCCGTCAATTCAGTAGTTAGCATTTTCCGTCCTCCAAGTAGTTAGCATTTTTATCAAGTAGTCAGTAGTATAGCATGTCTCTCTCTCCATCGTAGCATACAGTAGTGTAGCATCTCTGTTTTTTTGTCCTTTCGTAGCATAGCATTTCTTTGTAGGTAGCATTTGTAGGTACATAGGATATCGAAGTTGTGTGTGTGTGCGTGCGTGTTTAAAGGAAGGGGGGAGGAGGGCAGGCTCTGTTTCTTCCAAGGACGATGATCGTCATGCTAGTTCCAATGCGACTTTTGATTGCGCGCGCGTCTTTCAAGTTCTCCGACGCTGCAAACGACGGAGAAGTCTATCAAACGTGTAAATGGACTCTCGCCCTCGATGACGAGCTTGCGACTTGGTACTAGTATTCGGTTAGTAAAGTAAGAACGATTAGGTGCTCGTATCTACCTGCGCACTATGAAGTATATTCTTTGATGTCGATTCGTCGTAATGCCAGGACTGACGTTGGACATTCTTGTACAATTACTACTCGAACTTGTATACAACTAGTTCTACATGTTTTCCGTAGATGAATCTTGTTTTTCGGAAGGTAGACAGTCATGGAACGAGCTTTCTAAAAAATCGTCAGACAAGTACGGCTCATAGGAAGAGGAGTGTGATGTCCGACCGTGAAAGCGACGGAGCATAGGAAAAAGAGATGAATCTTGACAACTCGGTGAGTCTAAAAACGCTTGATACAACTAGATTCGATGTTTGAAGAGAGATATCTGCAAGTAATAGTATTTACCATATGGTAAAGGTACATCTCAGGCCGCAATGATCACTCCAAGGGATCTCGCCAGATTCCGCGCCCGACTCAATAGGACCAGGACGGACAACTTCAATTTCCGTAGCCTGCAAGGGCCCCATCATCGCAACCTTATCCAACCTGCCTTCCTGCCGTTCCCCGTCAGCGTCTTCCCTCCCATGCACTGCGCCCCACGCATCTACCACGTCGGTCTTCTCGAGGATCCAATCCTCCTCAAGGCTGAGCGCATCAACAAAGTCACCTGCAATGATCCCCCCCCTGCATCCGGGCTCGCGCAGGATGTCAACCAGTATCTTAATCTGCCAGGCCCGGTAAGACGGCAGCGCAACACCGAGTCTGGGGGGGTCGAGGTGCACATTGACAAGACGGAACTTGACTGTGTCCGGCGCGGATGGGGGGGTGATGTCCACGCAAAGGGCATCCCTCTCGGACGTACTTGGGAGGGCTACGCGGGAGACGTCCCCGAGCATGAACTTGCCACTTCTATCAAACCCATCGCCTTCGAAGACACAGCGCGCCCTCGACAGCAAAGTCATGGTTGCAAAGGGCACGCCCTCAAACGGCGTGTGGTCGTCGGCGTCGGTGACCAGGAAGGCCGCCCGAACTCGCGCATCGTCCAGAATAGAGGCGCGGACCTCGGTCGTGACTTCTTGGAGAAAGATGATGTCAGGAGACCCTTTTGGTCCATCGAGAATATGGCTGAGGATGCGTTTGGAGCGTGCGAGGGGCTGCGAGGAGAAGGCGTCAATGTTCCACGATACAAGAGAAAGCGTCTGCGGTTGGTGTGCTTTTCTCGAAGATACGGGTGACTTGAAAGATATGGGTGTCCACAGTCGTGTGGACCGGTTGAAGGAAGAAAGAGTGCGGAAAATTCGGTTGGTGACCTTGGCTGGCTGTAGGCTGTTGTTGACCATGGCTCTCTGTTGAAGCCAAAAGCATCTGGTTGGGGTTTAAGTACTAGTGTGAGTAAGACAGAACACCACGATGTTCACCGTCTCCGATCATCCTTGCGTCTGCCCCGCTGGAACGATACCCGCAAACTGTTCCGTCTCATCGATTGGTCGACTACGGTTTGACCCCTTCGACCGTGCCGAGTCCACTGGCGTGTTATATTCCGGGACGCTGCGTTGGAAGTGCTGTTCAACTATGGCGACTACACTTTTGCAAGCTGCTAGTTTCTTGAGGGTTCGTCGTGGATTCTTGTTCGTATGTCTGAGAAGTCCACAATCGTGACACAAATTCGCCTATCTGGGACCTTGCCCTGTAAATGAAGAGTGTTCTTCGCTAAATCGTGTTGCGACTGGACTTGCAGTTAATCAACAACGCCACTGATAAACCTGCAAAGACTCACCAAGCTCATAAGATCGAAACAGCATCCAGGAATGAGCTTGTGCAGTTTATACCGCCAGAATACCAAATAGTGTCTCGGTCATCAAGAATCAAGAGGTCCATTTCCTGATTGTAGAGAACCTGCAACGGACGGGTCTTGGTATTCCAGCGCAGACCGTGCTCCCAAACGTTGAGCTGATGCCTAGCTGCGTACAAAAACCCGTTGCTATGCGGTTCGTTGCACCATATAATGCGACCTGGAGCACGGAAGAACAAGTTGTTCCGGCGAGCCTTTGAGGACTACGGCAGACGTTAGGACCGGGGCATGGCTACTGGTGAAAAAGAACACGTACAGTTGATGCATCGATGAAGCGGCTAACGAGATCATCGACCGTGTCAGGCGCAAGCGATGCGAGCTTCTTTACAGGCTTCAAGTCCAACGGCCGTTGAACGATCGGATGGTGAACCCCCATGAGCGCTCTCCGAGTCCTAGAAACTGATTGGAACGTAAAATTGAACGGAAGATATTCCGGACGTACTCTTCCCGAACCAGCGGAACGACTAGCTGAACTAGCTTGATGCTAGAATTCATAAGAATGTAGAAGGGAATGGGGAGCTGGAAGCCGCACAAGAGACCAGCAAGAGACCAAGCTGTTTTCAACGCGTCGACTTGCTCTTGCAGTGTCCGTACGTTGGTCTCCAGAGATTCCTTGACCGCTGCGTTCTCGTCGAATTTCGTTTTCCGTGATGCATTCTCGACTTTTAGTTCAAGAATATCCGACTCCAATTGGGCGATCCTCGCATCCGACGTGGGAGCATCCGCAGACTGCCTGCTTTAAGCGCACACGGCCGTCAGCAGCTGGCATAAAACTTACGATGGCTACAGGAAGCTCGTCGTCTATCGACTAACCCATATCAGTTATAAATGAGGATAATGGAGGACGAAACGCACTAGCAATGGGGGTAACTGTATCTCCTCGTCCTCCTCCTTCTAAGTTCTTCACATGCCGAAACTTGTTGCTCAAGGTCTCACGCAATTCGAGATTCTGGAGCTTGAGCTGAGCCGCCTCCTTCTTAAAAAGTTGCATGTTGAAAGTTAGGATCTCGTTGCATTCCGCTAGTTCCCGCGCCCGAGTTATGATATGAACGAAAGACGCGTTGACATTTGATACGCGCCTCCTTCTCATCCTCGAGCTTCTTGATTTTGGCTTCGGCATCCTTGACTGCGCGGGACATGGTGATGGTAGATGCGGAGAAGGAATTCGCACATACAAACAAACAAACACCCACATTTTCGTAGCAGAGCATTTTTTTGTAGGTACATAGGATATTGATTGGTGTGTGAGAGAGCCATTGAAGCTGGGGAGAGTACAGAAATGAATAAGTACATATTTGTATGGGAAAGCAATTGAGAGCTGGACTGGAATGATGCACCTCACGTGGTCGTTGGCCTCTTTGACACTGACCGTCATCTCGTCCACCTGTACCCACTCTAAGCTCCACATCAGTCCTAATTAAGAGCCATACGACGCGATAAGGGAGTGCGCCTACCATCGCGCTTGACGCGTTCGAGTGAGCTGATCTTTCCGATTTCTACAAGTCATATTGATTCTTCCTGGACAGCGAAACTAGAATATTCACCTGCGTCTTCTTGTTATCTGCTACTTTGTGGCCCGTCAGGTAACTCAATGAATCTTCCCTTTTTTATCCAGCTTAAACCACCTGGAACATAGCGACCTCGGATGACTACGGACTCAAACTCAATCCGCTGCACTAACTGTGCGCTTCTCTTCCTTCGGCCTAGTGCATCCGGCCAGACGCGCACAGCCCGCGTAGAGGAACTTCTCGGCCAGAACCATCCTCCACATGACATCGAGCTGTCCGGTTTTTCGCACGGTCGTGGAGGACACGCCCGCTGCTCTTCGGGATCTCGACGCGAAGATTTCTCAGGCCCGGGAATTGCTGGATACTCTCCTCTCGGAACGCACGCAAGTGCAGTCGCACTTCGAAGACGCAAAATCACTCCTCCATCCCATGCGTTCCATCCCCGATGAGGTTCTAGCCGAAATATTCGACCATTGCATGGTGAAGGTATACAAGCCTAAAAGTCCCGACGCGCTCGACCCAGGAGGAGCCCCTTGGCTTCTGACTCGAGTCTGTCGTCGTTGGAGAGCGCTTGTAGTCAATCTTCCTCAGCTGTGGACATATCTCTTGCTTGATTTCGACAAGCATATTGTTATGGATCACTGACTAGTTGACAGTCCTTCGTCTTGCTCGGAAAGCGTCCTTGCTGACTAGAATTTTCTCCTGTTTGTTATTACTCACTTCGACTCATCGGTAGGCCCGCGCTACCGCTTAATTACTCATTTTGACTGTTCGTGACTCGTGTACCGAGTCATCTATTCCACTGTACTAGTATATAAGGGTTCCCTAAACACCCACAAGAGTTACCTTTTTACCTACCTATGACTACAACATAAATACTTCGAAATATATTACTTTTGTCCAAACCTTGCGAGATCAGACTTCGCCGGACAAATCATAACCTTAGTGCCTACGAGATAAGACTTCGTACGCACACGCTTATTCCTTGACACACACGCGATCAGACAGCGCGTCAAGAAACCAATCTATTTTCACTACGCTACACATCCACGTTCACACCGGTCCTCACCCGCGATCGGACCCTCGAGTCGACATACGCGCCCTGACTTCACAAGTGCACAGCCGCACTGCACGACAGCACAGCCTCACTTGTTGCGCTAGGGTCAGACTCGCTTACCAACTACCAATTCTACACACTTTCACAACACTGGTGGACACATTGTCTTCCTTGCGGGTCGGGATAACTGTATTATACAACCGTACAAGTAGCGGGATGTATCCACAGACGACATACTCGATGGGGCAGCCCCCCAAATCTGCGTACGTGGTGGGCCGGACCCTCACGACGTCAGCCACTCCGGTGCAATCTTCCGCGTCTTCAGCAGACGATGCATCAACGATGACAACGGATTCTGAGGATACGGTGGGTCTCGGTGACCCTGTTTCTCAGCGCGGCACTGTGGCAGCCGTGTCAAATTCTCCGTTTATCTCCGGGATCGACAATGTCGAGGACCCGGTTGCTTCTGGATCGGCGTTCGAGACGCCCATTGACGATAGGGGCGTTAACAAGCGACGCCGCAGGGGGAAAGGTCGGATACAGCCTGCGGACGTAGCCGCAGACTGGGATCACCTGCGTACAGGCGACATGTACGATGCTGATTCACTAGGTCTCAAGTTGGAGGGGGCGTTTCCGCGACCCACCGGCGGCTGGGGTATACCTGGGCTCATGTACGACCAGGTGATGTTGCCATCCTTAGTGCATTTTCAGCCGAAGACCGCAATTCATCGCTCGGTGGGGGAGCAATGGCCCCAGGACGAGAAGCGAAGGAAAGAAGAATGCCAGGAATGGCTGGATCGACGAATCGCGGCCTTAGAACTTTTGTCTGACGCGGACGAGGACGGCGTCGATTATTCGGTTATGAGCACCTTATCCTTTGGACAAGCGTATGTGACCTTTAATAAAGAAATAGAACTTCTTATGAAGGTTGTACGCGAACCATTAGTTGTTCGAGAGGAGAAAGGAACAATACATGGGTATCGGCCTGAGGAAGGATGTTACAGGAGACTACTACAGGCGCTACAGCAACGGATCTACATAGCATCAACGTCCTTAAACCAATTTGGCAAGAAGTCAATAACTTTGCCATCGTGGGGACCTGAGAATGACATTGATTTTTGGGTTCTCAAGCATGACTATGAGATATTCTGTGTGGGGCTAATCGCACAAACAGAGCATCTACTTGCAAAACTTGACGAATATCACGACTGGGATGCTGGAGTTCCAAGACGCGGACATTTAGACAGGGATGCAGTTGAGATGCTCGAGAGAGCCGAGAGGTACGCACTCGGAACATCGCGAGGAAGTATGCAGTTCACCGCCCCAAGAGTCATTGATGTTCCGGACGCTAAAACAGCTGATAGTTCCTCTATCTCAGGATTTCTGCACAAGAGGGGAACAGAGTCTCTCATGAATCAGGGCTCAGAGTCACGACGACTCCGGTTCGAAGCGTCGAGGCCATCTGATGAGAACGATACGTATGACTCGCTACACGCGTCACCAGAATCCATCACGCCAAGTCTTCGTGCAACTCACTATACCACGCGGGGAGGAAGTATGACTGGCCGGGGCCCATTTGAAGCTGCAGATAATCAGATTCCGTTTACAGATAATTCGGGCCCAATATCATATCCGAGGACGGCCACAAGGACGAGTCACATTTCTCAAACACCATCATTTCACGATGCACGACAATCACGAAAGGAGAACTCCACTGACGCGTATCAAAGCGTGACATCGCACGGTCGGGGATCTTCATTACCGAATCCGATAGGTACCACATCCGTAGCATCAGTACCCCAAAATGCGGCCTCTGCCGCTACATACCCTAACTCCATACCCGTTAATCCTAATGCAGTATCAGCGTCAGGAAGCAATTCATATCTAAGAAGAATCTCTCACCTACAAGGAGAAGCACCACCCTACACGTCTGGGTATGCACCCTCGCATCATCACGAACCTGGAGAATATCAGTACCAGAAAGGCAACCATGGAACGAACACGAATGGTTCGCGTCCACACGGGTTTAACAGCGGAAATGACCCACACGGTAGTGGTTCTAGCGGCGGAAATCCTGCGGGTGGTGGTCCCAATGGTGGTCCAGGAGGAAATAATTCTCCCAATAGCAGTAATTCCGGGAGCAATAATTTCCCTAATGGCGCTGGCTCAGGAGGCGGCGATCCTCCTAATGGCGGCGGTCCTCCTAACGGTGGCGGTCCTCCCAACGGTGGTGGTCCAGGAGGAGGCGGTCCTTCTAATGGTGGCCATTCAGGAAACGGCGGGCCTTCTAACGGCGGAATTCCGGGCAATAACCCTCCGAACGGGGGTAATCCACCTGGTGGCGGAGGCGGCGGTCCTCCTTACGTAGGCCCAGGACTCGGTCTGAGTGGAGATGACTCCAATAGAGCAGCAGAAGCACACTTTGACCTAAAATTAAAGCTCAGCGACGTCGAAAGTTGGGATGGTGACACCGACCAGATCATCCATTGGCTACGAAAAATGGACGACCTTGCAAGTATGAGTACCCGAATGCGTCAACAGCTAGGACGAATAGTACCCAAAAGATTCACCGGAGCCGCTAGCAGCTGGTATTGGTCCTTGCCCTTTGATCACAGGCGTCGGATTGAAGTCGAATGGCCCATATTGCGGGAAGAGATCACCGGCTACTATATGACGAAGAAGTGGTGGGAAAAGCTGCGAAAGCGAGCCAGCGACGCAAGATTCAGAGAAGTTGGACATACCCGGGAGAGTCCTAGCGAATACTTTATTCGAAAGGCAGATTTGTTAACCACGGCGTACAATTTTGACGATTCTGAAATGATCAGTGAAATCATGGATGGTGCGCCTAGCCAGTGGAATATGATTTTAACAACTCACCTATACCGGACAGTAGTGGAGCTGCAGCGCGCAATACGTTTTCACGAAGAGGCACTTGTTGAGTGTCTACCACAACGATCGCGTTATGAAGATCGCTATCAAAGGAACGTACGCGTCAATCTTGTAGGAGCTTCAGAGAAACTCCCACCTCCAGCATTTCCAAAAGACGACTCGAACGTCACGAAGAAGGGTCTAACGCCTAAAGCGAAAGGAGCACGTCCGTGTCGGCATTGCGGTAGTGAGATGCACTGGGATCGCGAATGTAAGTACGCTAAGAAGGCGTTCAGGACAGCTCGAACGCGATTGGCACAAACAGACGATGACTTACGAGAGGCTCTGGACGAGTATGAAGACTTGTACTGCGACGTACTTGACGAGTTAGAGTGCGATGATTCTGATGACGAAATCGACTTGGATTTTGAGGAGAGCCCTCGGGTGACTCAAGCTGACGATGAGGAGTTAGCTACAAGAGTCTCGGGGGGCGGTAAGGGTGGAAACACCTACCAATCAGACATTCCACCAAACTCCTCAGGGTATACATCGCCAGCGCGTACAACGGCTTGCATGTCGTTCTTTGAGAAGCCAGCGTTGAACAGACGGTCACGACGACGCCTAACAAAAGACATTAGTCGCGTCAGCTATAAAGTCAAGTCGAGTACAGACACTCACCCTGGTCGGCCCCTACTGGAACTACAAAAGTCAATGGCTCGACCTTCGGGATGTACCTTCCTGGGGAGCAGAGTAGTCGAAACACGAGCAGGAGTGAACGGCATTGGTTTGGATCTCCTGACAGTCATTATTGATTCCGGATCCGACATTACCTTGATCTCAGAGGAAGCCTGGAGAGGTTTGTCAACTCGCCCAAGACCACGGGCCGGACAGCGAATCAAGATTATTGAGGTTACAAGCAACACTATGATCAGTGAGTTTGTCAACATAGATCTGTTCTTCGAGACTGAGAAAGGGCCCATACAGATGAATGTGGATGCCTACGTGGTGCCAAACATGACCTCCGCGATAGTCCTAGGTAACGACTTTGCCGATCAATACTCTCTCTCTACTATCAGAAGAGAGGGACGAACCTTTATCAATTTCGCCGATACCGGGCGAGAGATAGAGGTGAAGAATTCACTGAATGGCGGACGGAAATTAGGTAACGGACGAACATTTTCAGTCAAGACGCACCATCCCGAAATCCCCGGACTAACAAGAGCTCAAGCGCATCGCAAGGCTAAGAAAGCAAAGCAACGAGAGCGCTCCAGAAAACAGAGCCATGCGGTTAAGGCAGCAAGAAGGACTGTAGTCAGTCCCGAAAGCTGTGTCAAGGTGCCGGTGATCCTCCAGTTTCCAGAGAGTTCGAGCAGTACACTAGCAGTCAAGTCTATACAGCAGGATAATAATGCGAGGACAATCTGGGGCTCACCAGACTCGTTAATAACTCGAGAGAATCCGTTCCTGCATGTCGCTAATTTTTCTGACCAGCCAGTGGTCATCGCCGCGGGACAAGTTCTTGCGCAAGCTTACAATCCCAGAAACTGGCTTGACAAACGCGTTGAGAATGCTGAAACGCGTCAGAAGCAGGAGAAGTACGCGACGTTCATCAGACAGATGGTGGAAGGAGGCAGGGATACGGAGATCGGACCGATCTCTGATCCGCGATCTTCTCTGACCCAGAGTCAAACAGAGATCACCTCTAAAGCTCAACGGAACGCGACCGAAGAAGACGACCCATCCGCGTCAGAGCCCATCGAAGGAGGGCCGAAAACCTCTGATACGCCTCCCGATCCTACATCCACGCAAGAATTCTTATCCGCTGTCAACATATCGCCGGAGTTAAATGCTGAACAACGCCTAGCACTCAGCAAGATATTGGAGAAGAACAAGCTTGCATTTGGACTCGATGGACGACTCGGAAACTACGACGCACATGTCAGGATACAACTCAAACCGAATGCGGAACCAGTCTCTTTACCTCCCTTCCCTGTGTCACCAGCGAATCGGGAAGTAATGGACAAACAAGTGGACTCATGGATTCAGCTAGGCGTAATCGAGCCCTCAACAAGCCCATGGGAGCACCGGCGTTTATCACCTATCGAGGAGGTAAACCCCGCATGGTAATCGACTATAGAAAGCTGAATGCTATGGTTATTCCAGATGAATTTCCTCTGCCTCGTCAAGATGAGATAACTCAAGCTCTTACTGGCGCACAATGGTTGACGACTCTCGACGCGCTCTCAGGATTCACTCAATTGACAATGCACGAGGACTCACGAGATATGTTGAGTTTCCGGTCGCATCGTGGACTGTGGCGTTTCGCTCGAATGCCGTTTGGTTATCGAAATGGACCTAGCGTATTCCAAAGAGTTATGCAAAACGTACTGGCACCGTTTTTATGGATCTTCGCTCTTGTCTACATTGATGATATAGTAATCTTTTCGCTCACCTTCGAAGAACATCTAGGGCATCTAGAACAAGTACTGCACGCCATCGTAAAATCAGGAATCACCTTATCGCCCAAGAAGTGCAACTTCGCTTATCAGTCTCTTCTTCTTCTTGGACAGAAAGTGTCACGATTAGGGATGTCGACTCACAAACAGAAGGTCGAAGCCATACTCATGTTGGAAACACCACGAAACGTGAAGGAACTTCACACCTTCCTAGGTATGATGGTGTATTTTTCGGCCTATATACCATTCTACGCTTGGATCGCTCAGCCTTTGTTTCAACTTCTCAGAAAAGGAACAGAGTGGAATTGGACGAATCTACATGACGAAGCCTTTGACTTATGCAAACAAGTACTCTCCAACGCCCCGGTTAGAGGATACGCAGTCCCTGGAAAGCCATACCGCGTGTATACGGATGCTTGCGACTATGGATTAGCTGGCATCCTTCAACAAGTACAGCCCATCAAGATCCGAGACTTGCGAGGTACACGCATGCATGACCGACTCCGAAAAGCATTCGATGCCGGTGAAGCCATACCTCAATTAGTGGCAGTCTTATCAAAGGACTCAAACGACGTACCTGAGCCGGGCATATGGAGCAACGAGTTCGAGGACACGGAGGTATTCGTTGAACGAGTAATCTGCTATTGGTCGAGAGTACTGAAATCAGCAGAAAGAAACTACTCACCAACGGAAAGAGAAGCACTAGCATTGAAAGAGGCCCTAATCAAGTTTCAGCCCTTTATCGAAGGAGGAACGATCTTAGCCATCACCGATCACGCTGCCTTGACGTGGAGTAAGACATTTCAGAATGTAAATCGACGACTTCTCACCTGGGGAACCGTGTTCTCCGCATTCCCAAACCTCCACATCATCCATCGTGCAGGCCGTGTTCACTCCAACGTCGATCCCATCTCCCGTCTTCGTCGGAGGTTACCACCTGAATCTGGACCAAAATCAGATGGTTCGTTGGCCGTAGACTTAACTAAGCATAACGAAGATGCTCTGAAAACTATGTACGGAGAACTTGGGGAAAAATTCGAACACAGACTGCTTACCGTGGCCACCAAGTTTCTTCAGAGCCAGATGGACGAAACCGCCGACAACAACGTCATTGAATTAGAAGGGCAGGCAGAAGGCGAAGAACCAATTCAGTGTAGTACGACCTACAACGTACAGATCAGCATGATGAAAGAAGAAATAGAACGCTGGGAGAAGGCTTATCATGAAGATCCCCACTTCGAAGACGTCATTCAGTCGATACAGAGCCCATCGTATCATTCACACGCTAAATATCCGCAGTACTTCTATGCAGATAGCGGCCTAATATTCTTTGAGGATAGCAATGGGAATAATCGTCTCTGTGTACCAAAGGCATTGAGACTAGAGGTAATGAGTCTGATTCACAACTCACCATCAGAGAGCGCACATGCTGGGTATCACAGAGGATACAATCGCCTTGCGGGAACGCACTATTGGCCAGGAATGTCGCGCGATCTAAAAAGGTACGTGAGCACATGCGACCTATGTCAGAAGACAAAACCGCGGAGGCACGGACCGATTGGACTTCTGCAACCGATACCGATTCCGACGCGACCATTTGAGGTTGTCAGCATGGACTTTATACCAGAACTACCACTGTCATCAGGAAAATTCGATAACGTTCTCGTAATAGTGGACAAACTTACCAAGTTCGGAATATTCGTCCCATGTGCCGTACAGATAGATTCGAAAGAAACAGCGGAACTGTTCGTCAAGGAAATCATTTGCAAGTATGGTATACCCAAACAGGTAATCACTGACCGTGATACGCGCTGGAGGAATTCATTCTGGAAGGAAGTATGTGAGCTCATGGGCATGAAGAGAGCTCTTACTACCTCTCATCACCCACAGGCAGATGGCCAAACAGAGGTTTTGAATCAAGGACTCGAAATCACATTACGCGCCTACGTGGGGCCAGCACGCGACGACTGGGACAAGTATCTAGACAAATTGGCGCTGTCATATAATACGACGCCACATTCAGGTACGAAATACTCACCGGCGTTTCTCTTGTATGGTTATCATCCTGTGACCGAGTCCGCGATCTTGAGCGATCCGGATTATGTTCCACGTCCAGTTGGCGAACTCGTCACAGCGGGGGGTACACCAGGTAGGATCAACGAAACGCACGAAGATGACGCAGCAGTTGACATGGTCGAACAGTTTGAGGTGGAAAGAAATCGGGCCAAGGACGCGCTAGCGTTAAGTCGCGCCTTTCAGGAAAAAGCATACAACGACGGACGGTTACTCACGGAATTCGAAGAAGGAGATTTCGTAGTTTTGAATCCTCACAGCCTCGAACTCTTGAAAAGGGACGAGAAAGGCCGTGGAAAGAAACTTCTTTTGAAATATGATGGACCGTTCCAAATTACACGGAAGCTGAGCCCCGTAACCTATCAGCTCCGCCTACCAACCGAAAGTCGTGTACATCCAGTGTTGAACATAGCTCACCTGGAAAAATATGAAGTGTCACCTCCAGAGTTCGGAGTACGTCCCGAGAAACACTTCAATCCGGCCGATTTAGAAAATCTTGAGGAGGAAACGGAAATCGACAGGATAGTTCAAGAAAAGATGTTCAGAGGGAAAGGAAAACATAAACGCGTAAAGAAATACAAGGTTCGCTGGAAGGATCAAGATCCAAGTCAAGACAGGTGGAAAACAGCGAAAGAGTTAAAGAACGCACCTTACATCCTCGAAGAATGGTTACGAACACGATCGAAGGAGAAAGGACAGGACGCGTCAGCGTGATGCTACCGTCACACATCGATCCGGATCAGCTAAATCAGGAATTCGGACTCGGCGCATATGCGCAATCATCGATTCATTCAACTCTTTCAACATGACATTTCATTTCCTTAGTCCATACTCCCAAACTGATTGCCTGCAGGCAGGCCTGGCCAGTCAGACAATTTTGGGTGAGTTCTCAAACCTTTCCAAAAGGAGAAATAATTCCGGAGGCTTTGCCTCCTTCATCACTTCGGTTCGCGACTTCATTTCGCTTTAATTCTTTGACTCTTGCTTTCCTTTTCTGACTTTATCGACAAGTGATTGGATGTGACTCTTTGAACAAGTGGCATCGACCGAGGGACACGCGTCCAATAGCCAAGTCTCAACGGTATAAAAGCCATCTGAAGCTAGATGGAAACTCCAAAATGACCGAACCAACTCCCATGAACATCTCCTACTCTCCACACACCAGACTTATTCCCACTCGTTGCCCAGCCTCGGATCCCCTCTACTCGGTTCTCCAACGTCTCACTTGTAACAACATGGTTCCCATTCTCGAAGAACTCGTCGCGCCAGCCGTTTCCGAGATAAGTGCAGCCGACATTGTCCAACTCAGGAATGGACGTTTCGGTCTCTCTAGGGAGGCCATCGCGAGGATTGTCATCGCATTTTTAGTACTCCGTATGTCTCAATTCGTACCTAGTTCACAAGTGTTAACGCTCAATGCAGGAGACCTCATCTTCTACGGGGTGCAAGACGAATCCACTCCTCTTCTGTCGGATGAGGCCATCATCGACGTCCTCTTTGAAGCGTCGGACGACAATATCATCGCTCGAAGGGTAAGCATTCGGTATAATGGGAGGATAGACTCTTACCCTCAGCTCTAGCAGGCTTACCGATGCCTGACTTACATTCCTATGTTTCTCGACACATCGTGGGTGAACTACGCAGATGCGCAAGCCCATCTAAGGACAAACCGATTCTATCTGAACCGTATGATGGAAATCCTGGTTGGTATCGTTCGGGCGACTGAAGACAATGGCACAGCGGCGCGGTGGAACTACGGCGTCACCGAGGGGTGGACTTCTCTTGACTTCCTCGCTGCCGTTAGTCCAGGACTCATTCTATTCCTCGACGCACTAAGAAGGATGTCTGGCAATATCCTGCACCCAGAAGATTCGCCTCCTCGCGGAGATCGTCGTGGAAGTCCTGAGCCCGACGTCGGTGCGATCTACGAGGAGTATATAGTTCGTCAAGATAACTCTACCGACCCCCCGCGCATCATAACCGACATCTACATCTCACAGACGCCGCGACTCCGCATTATTCCTTTGCCTCCAGTACCACCGAATTCCCCTACTCCTTCATCAGCCAGTTCCAATACGTCGTCTGTCTATGTCAACAATTCCGCCACGAGCTCTGAAGTCGACCTGTTGGACCCCATGTACAGGCATCCGGGCGAATCTCGTCGTCCGGGTTCCAGCATCGAATCTTCACTATTCCTCAGTTCCTGGCGAGAGGACGAGGACGAGAGGAGCTTGAAGACAGAGTCAGATTCTGACAGTTTGTCTTTTGAGCATCTCGCGGATAGCACAGCCGGTTAGTTTTGTGATCTTTCTTAGCCATCGTACTAAAATAACTATCAGGACTTAGTATCGGCCCGGAGGATAACCACAGTGACATCGAAATGGAACCAAGGGATTTTGACATTTTCGACTCCCCGTTTTCCGAGCATTCTGCTCTACTGTCTCAGAGCGAGACGCTCTCGCACGAGGAATTATGCGACGGCATTATCGCTCCAACCATGGAGGTGCCGAACCCTTATCACTATCAAACGCCCAACTCATCTACCGAAAGTTTCCAGGACAAACCCCTGGTGAACAGTTCCGAGGACGAGGTGGTTCTCGCCATGAACCGTTTCAATCGAAGGGGCCGAACTCTTCGCAGGCGCCGAAGAAGACCTCATGGTCGTGCATAACGTGAGTAACTTCAATCACGGGGGGCTATGTTATGGATCACTGACTAGTTGACAGTCCTTCGTCTTGCTCGGAAAGCGTCCTTGCTGACTAGAATTTTCTCCTGTTTGTTATTACTCACTTCGACTCATCGGTAGGCCCGCGCTACCGCTTAATTACTCATTTTGACTGTTCGTGACTCGTGTACCGAGTCATCTATTCCACTGTACTAGTATATAAGGGTTCCCTAAACACCCACAAGAGTTACCTTTTTACCTACCTATGACTACAACATAAATACTTCGAAATATATTACTTTTGTCCAAACCTTGCGAGATCAGACTTCGCCGGACAAATCATAACCTTAGTGCCTACGAGATAAGACTTCGTACGCACACGCTTATTCCTTGACACACACGCGATCAGACAGCGCGTCAAGAAACCAATCTATTTTCACTACGCTACACATCCACGTTCACACCGGTCCTCACCCGCGATCGGACCCTCGAGTCGACATACGCGCCCTGACTTCACAAGTGCACAGCCGCACTGCACGACAGCACAGCCTCACTTGTTGCGCTAGGGTCAGACTCGCTTACCAACTACCAATTCTACACACTTTCACAACACATATCGGCCACATTACACCTCGTCAGTGTGCATACAAAGTGGGGCTCTTCATCGAATGCTCGAAAGGACTGCCCATGACAGTTTATCTTGGGAGCGGGGAAAATATTACGGACCACGCAGTCATCCCAGTTCTTGAAGCCATCATCCCCCGTTGGAAAGATTTGCACATGGACCTTCCCCGGACATCCTTGCAATCAAGGGGGTTCCGGACTTAAAGTCCGATACACCCGGTAGGTAGGTAGGGTCAACACGGAGGTCTGAAAAAAGTTTTTTTTACCACCTTAAATATGACTATAGAGGACACTTAAACAAGTCTTAGGACTCCAATTGAGTCTTTAACTAGTGAAAATACTATACATGTAACATATTTCCTATGCTAGCTTCAGTACTGGGTTAAGCCAAGGCTGGGCTAGTACCCGTATGGTCCCGTGAGTTCTCTGAGATATAATTAGTCCTAGTTTCAATGCTCTCAGTAACTGAATATATCAGCTACAGGTGATTCACAAAAGTGTCATAGACAAATTCTTGATTAAGGTGGCGCTCGAGACCCTAATTAGGCTGCCCCGCCAAAGGCGGGATCACGTGCACTTACCATATATGGTAAGTGAGGTAGGTAGGGTCAAGCTTGAGGGCTGAAAAAAATTAAACAGCCCAGTGTACAAAATTATAATTTTGGAACCCCCTTGCTTGCAATGCCTTTCGGGAAACCATTTCTTAAAGCTCCAATCACTCATTTTTGGTTACAATCTGGAGGACGAGTGGGATGTAAACGTTGATGTATTTCAACCAACGACGGCGCCTGTCCTTCAAACATTGGAGGTCACTGCCGCTGCACCCTGGCGAGCGTTAGAGCATGTCAGGCTACCTTGGTCTCAACTTACCTCTATCGTGTCCTTCCCAGCGTTCGACGCCCATGCTTTGACCCGTTTACGCACCTTGACAAACTTGGAGGAGCTTCAAGTCGATGTCCACGCTTCCGGCGTCCATACCCCCATTCAAGATATCGTTCCCCTCCCGAAGCTCCGCCGCCTCTATGTCGACGAGGAGAGCAATGCCGCGGGACGCAGTGCAGAGTTTTTGACCACACTCAGGGTTCCTGCTCTATCTGAGCTCTTCCTCGACTTTCCATGTGACTCAGTAACCCATTTTCCGACATCGCCGCTTTCATTTGGGAACCTAACCAAGCTAACCCTCTCCTGCGCGATGGATTCGCACGGCGAGAATACCAGACATCTCTTGAACTTCCTCTCCCTCACCCAGCATGTCGAATGCTTGCACCTTCATTATTCTTCAATGACCGTCGAGTTCTTTGAGGGCCTCGAGTTGAAGGATGGTAGCCCCTTGAGACTGCCGTGTCTGCGCTCATTGGACATTGGCAGCTGCCATGCTCCTACGCTCCCTGACAATCTCTGCGCACTCGTCGATATGTTATACTCTAGACTGCCCGATGGTGGACAAGATGCGCACGGAAGCGGGCAGGGCTCGGGTTCCCGCGTCTTTCTAAATAACGTCCAGCTTCCCCGTCCGGTATATCTTCGTTTGGAATTGGAAAAACCGGATCTCTTTTCAGAGTTGAGGAAAAGGAAATGTTTCTTATTCACTGGATGTATCTAGGCACGAAGTACGACTTACTCAAGGTCTCCAATGTCCAGTAATTTGTTCTATCTTTTCATCGGCGGATGCATCATGGATTCATGGACACGAATGCCTCCGGTACCCGACAACAAATAGTAGGTAATCATCATTCAAGTTCTCATGATCTAACCTGTCGCCATCTTCCTTACAACCTGTATCTGTATAACTAACACTACAGATATTAATATCATGCTCAGTGGCGATTAAACACATCGACCATGCCTCCCTCAGCAGTCGATTCACTTCGGCTTCCTCCGCCGCCACAAATAAATCGCAAGCCACTTGAATCCTGATTCCCTGCGGGGAGCTCGTGGCGCATTCCAAGCCTTATCAAGCGCCATAACATCTCGCACATCCTTCCGAATGCGCTGCGGGAGCTTTCTCGCTCATCTTGTTCAACTTCATCCCAGGATTCCACGCGACAAGATACGGGTTCGTGCACTCATAGATGAACTCAAACGGTAAGTCCGTAGAAATCATCGATGTTGTAACAGAATTACCGTCCGAGGTATAGCAAAAGTACTGAAGAGCTTCGTCCTGAGGCCAGTTCAGAAAGAGAAGCCGGTTGTGGCGCAATAATATGCATGGTATGCTGCACGAAGAATTCAGTTACCTTCAGCATCCCTCAAATCGAGCTTGCCTCGGTGATCATCTCAGATATGCCCACTATTGAGGTGAAGCTTCAGTCGTAGGAGGCACCGACTCGTAGATTTCTGAAAGCCACGTGTTTCGGAATAACATCGGAGATGTAACTTGGTAACTTCTCTCACGACTTACATCCTCCCATCATGGCTGGGGACGACATCCACCTCACTGACCGCGTCTCTGGAGCGGAAGTGATGGAACTCGACGCCATCTCACGAAAATCAGTGAATATCACGGAAGAGGCACGACCCGTTCAAGAAGATGTCGAAAGCCGTATAGAAAATCCTCCCAGCGGATACAGAATCCAGTCAATAGCGCAATTCACTGCTTGCTGTTGGCTGAAAATGCTGTCCGGGTGGAACGATGGAACCTCTGGTCCGCTTATACCACGCTTGCAAGAGGTCTACCAAGTACGTCCGGAATTACGAGTCGACCTTTTGTGTATTGAAGCCAGCGTCAAAGTAGATCAACTTCATCGTCGTATCGCTGATCTTCGTCATGGCCTGTGTCGTAAGTCGTCCGATGCATCGTTCGGTTGTCGCTCTAATGTCGGCCTCCAGGGTTTCCTTGCGGGAGCATTCATGAACGTGCCCTTGACGGATAAATTTGGCTTTGGCAAGGTCGTCTTCTTTGGTCAGATGGCTCGGTTTTTCCAACTCCGTATTAGACTGATACGCATTCCTTTGCTCGTAGCCTCACTTTGCCAAGTTGTCGTGTATGCCCTCCAGTCCGCTGCTTTACCGTTTCCTGCGTATGCCGCCCTATTCGTTCTTAACGGTGTCGGCCTGTCTTTGCAGGTAGTGATACCCTTCTGAAGCTCGTATATGTACTTATCTCTTCCATATGTCTAGGATGCACAGGCAGTTACCTATGTCGCCAGCCTGAAGGACCATCCGGAAATGAAAATGATGCTTCTGCAAGCTTCATATGGTTCGTGGGGGTGTGATCTATCTATATATTTCTGACACTTTATTCAGGTGCTGGTGCCTTTGCATCTCCGCTTGTAGTAGTGAACAGCCCGGGTCGGCCGGGGGTAATTAAATCTGACCCCGACCCCTACCCGCAACTTCACCCCACCCGCCGGTACGGGTACGGGTCACCCGCCCATAGACCCACGGTTCACGGGTCACCCTCCACCCTCGTAACCCTCACGCTTTTCGTGCCCGCCGACGACCCCCGAGCAATTTGCGCGGGGGTCAGCGACGTGCACGATATGCATTGGCGAGGCCCGGCTACTTGCGAGAGCAAGAACCGCGCCTCGACCAAGTGCAGAGAGGTGGGGAGGAAATGATGGCGAGGCGATGGTGGGCGCGAGGAGACGGCACATGCGAGGAGACGGTGGACGCGAGGCAGGTAATGACCGGCTGCGCAATGGAAGTGAGAAAAGAAAAGGAAAGAAGGAGTAAATACACACCTTTGAGCCTGGATGCGTCCACGACGCCATCCAGCTGCAAATAATCCGATGTCGCCTACTATAGCGACGGCGCACGCAACACACACATTGTCCAATATCGTGGCGGCCTCATCCACGCGTCAAGATCGTCACCAAAGTAGCGCTCGGTGTCGGCGCAGGGCCAGGAAACCGCCCAGAGACGAAGACAGTAGTCCAGTGTAATTGCTGCCTCTCCTGTGAGGGCTTATGCGTCTTGAATCTGCGTCGAATTGGTGCCGTCGCGCAGACGAGCACCAGAATGCGCCCCGGAATGTATCCGAGGGCGCAGCAGTCGGCGTGAAGCCGAAACCGCCACAAAAGGCACGGGAGACGAAAGAAGAGAAAGAAGAGAGGCCCCGGAACGGATTCTGGGGCCTCAGAGCACGTTAACAACGACGTGCTCTGGCGGTAAGAGAGAGAAAGACCAGATCGCAGCTGATCGATCCGTATCCGGCAGTTGCCGACGTGTTCGGCCATCTCGGCGATCGGCAAAATTCGTCGGCAACGTCGTTTCTCGACGACGTTGGCCTCATTTGAGGCCAAATAAATTACTAAAAATCTTAAGAATATGAATGCTCATTGAGGTAAGTATTGCCTCAAATGCTTACCTCAAGAAACTTTTACCATTATCTGACCACGGGTGACTACGGGTCACGCGGGTCACGCCGGGTTCTTGGATCGGTACCCCGACCCGTACCCGCATGGACCCCCACCCGCCACCCGGTCCGGGTGGGCCGACCCCGGCTGTTCACTAGCTTGTAGCGACACAATTCGCGACTATGGAACACTGGTCGTTCCACTATTTAGTGTCTCTTGGACTTGCACTTATCAATACTGCCATGCTCGGGTTCATCTTCAAGTGGAGGGACCTTGATGGTACGTTGTTTATAAAGATTCGTTTGAATCGAGAATAAATTCATGCTTCTAGCATGTCTTGAACGAGTCGGTCTACCTGCAGGTGAACGTGGCTCTAACGAGCACGGAAAGATCAAACAGATTCTTGGACTGAAGACTGTTCATCTGCTCGCCGCATTCACGATGGTCTATGTCGGCGCAGAAGTGACTATCGGTGGTACGTGTCTCTTCCTCGATCCATTATATGCGTTGATCGTCTTTCAAGGTTGGATTGTCACGTTTATTCAAACTGTACGTGGCGGTGGGGCGTCTTCCGGGTACATTTCCTCTGGTTTCTTCGGAGGTAAGCAGGTAGCGGTGGCTGCTGAATTTCACACTGAAAAATCTATAGGCCTTATGGCGGGCCGCCTAGTTCTTCTCTGGGTTAATCAAAAGGTCAGCAGCATTGGTCTTGAGGTATGCCATTTGAACACCACATAGCTTGGCGATCGAATTGCAATGTTCTTGTATACTGCTATTGCCATAGGGTGAGCACTCAAGCTATCCGTGTCGACCTTCGGCATTGAGTACCTCTTACAGACTTGAACTTATCGTCTGGTTCGTGCCGTCACTGATTGGTGGTGCAGTCGCTGTCTCATTCGTCGGCTTCGTGCTTGGGCCTATGTATCCCATTCTCATGTCGTACGCGGGGCGTGTCCTTCCGCGCTGGCTCCTTGCTGGCTGTATTGGGTGGATTGCGAGTCTCGGCCAGACCGGGAGTGCCGTTCTTCCTTTCATTACTGGTGCCGTGGCTAACAAAGCGGGAATCTCAACTTTGCAACCCATGTGAGTAATTTGTTCTCCTACGAGGTCTCTCTAACAGACTTGAAGGGTTGTGGGTATGCTCGTTTCCATGCTGGGGCTCTGGGCGTTAGTGCCCAACATTCCTAGAAGGGTGGACTGAAAGCGGCGCGTGCTGTTCCACCTTTATGTTTAGAGGCGCTGGCCTGTTATTCAGAATCGCGCGTTTTCCATTAAGCGAAACTTTACGTGCTAACGAATAAAGATGTCAGAAGTTATCTGTTCCCAAGAATGAAAATGGAGTTTCAGTTTATCGTTGAAAGAAGATGTCAGTTTGGGACAGCGACTCGAAGATCTGATGGTGATTAAAGATCTAGTACTCAGGGAGAAGGCGCCCAAGTATGTATGACTCTGAGTTCGGGAAACGCATCTGAAACGAAGGAATATGATGGTAGGCCACCTTGAAGTGACGCTCCATCATGTGATGTGACTTATCGCGCTTCCTTCTTTCCCATCATGGCGCATACCTTCCGCGTCCCTCAAATCGATCTTGCTTCGGTGATCAACTCAGATCTGCCCACCATTGATCTGAAGCTTCAGTCGTACGAGGCAGTGACTCTTAGATTTCTGAAAGCCGTCACGACGTACAAGAACCAGATTGTCAATGAAGAGACGGACTCGCGGGCTGTCTATGCCTCGGAGAAGAAACGCTTCACCGAAGGCGCGGAGTACAAATGGAGACCAACCAATGCAAAGTTACGGAGCTGGACCTAGCTCAAGGTCCGTGTCTTTGTACTATGTATTCCTGTTATCATAGTGAGCACGTACTAGAACTCTCCAAGGAAGCGGAGGAACGCAAAGACGCCGAAGTTTCGGTTGCCACGTTCAAGCGGCAACTGGCCTCCTTAAAAGAGAAATGCGCCGCCATCGACAGTGAGATTGAGCAATATCGAGCTATCGCGGATAACTTGGAACGAGGTACGCTTTTCCTCACGGGGTGCGACTTGGAAAACCGACCATTCTTACCAGAACGCCAGAGGGAACGAAGTACACTCATGACGCACGCGACAGGCGCGCAACCTGACATCCAGACGCTCGAAAAGGCGCTGGCATGTGTGATAGAAGGGTTGGAAGCCGACCAGCTGCTTATACGCTTCTGGTTTATCGATCCCAATCGACCAGAACGCGAGTTTACGTTCGTTCTGGATGTTGGCGGCTCTGGATACAAGGTGAGGGATGTTATGTTCTTCACCGTATATGATATCTCACATAGTCCTTTGCCAGTTGTAACCTCATCGCCGCCGTTGCCTTCTCTGTCTGTGCTCGTCAATTCGTTGAATGATTCCAAGGATATTTACTGGTTCATCTTGGCGATGAGGCAAGCGTTTGTTAAGCTCGTTTCTGCTTGACCACCACATACCTCTTTATTTATTCATTCTATGCTGCCAGTGGTAGCATTTGTGCACGATAAATTGTTGTAACACGAATGGATGTATGAGCCTCGTCCCTCTGGTCTGATCTTCCTTTAAATAGTTTATCTTTGAACATGGCTCTTTCCTATCCTCCGACTTATGAAGTAACAGTAATATTAATAGGGCCAGGCCATCGATTGACATTTACTGGCACGTCGGCGGTGTGTTCGAGTGGCCCTCAATAAAGCAACCACCGCCACATAACTGAGGAGGCAGGCTGGCTTAAATGCGGGCGTGCACAACCACAACCTCGACAAAATGAATTCATTTAATACTGATCCAGGTAGACATCACCAAGAAACTGCTGCAAATCCTACACCGCATTCCTATAATTCCTCCACTTCTGCGCTTTCTTCATCTTTGCCCGACGAATCTTGCTATTCTCCAGCTTCCTTTCAATTCGCAGCATTTCTCCAACACGACTCTTCTCCTTCCGGACCTCGTCTTCCTTCTTCACATGACGAACGGGCTTCACCCTGTGCAACCGCTGCCATTTTTTCTTGTGTTCCTCTCGCTTCTCCCTCAGCGCCTGCACTTGATCCAGCTTCTCTTGCTTTCGACGAGCCTCATCCGCTCTGGACTTCTCCTCTCGCTGCTCTTTCTCCCGTCTCCTCTTTTCCTGTAAGTGCTCGTAGATTTGTCGTTCCATCGCATACAGCTCCTGCTCCCATGTATCAACCTCCTCTTCGTCCTTGAGTTGGTCAGGAGTTTCCTCCTTAGCCTTGCCTGACCAATTTGGCTTCGTGTCTGTCGAGTACGCTTGCGCATGAAGCCTGATGCTAGTCTTCCTTCTTGGGAGTCGAATACTCGACTTTGCTTTCTTTCTAGATGGCGATAGGTCATCCTTGGGTGTCAAAGACTGACGCTTCCGCTTCGGAGCTTTTGGTGTGTCCGGCTCTGATTTCGGTTGGATGAGTTTGTTTGGTGTGGACACCGGTTTCGAGCGAGTCTGGAAGAGTTGTTGAACAATCTGCTATTAACAATTAAGACAAGACAGTCACCTGCAGCTCTTCCGAGACCTCGGTCTTCTCGACTGTCTTTTTCACTTTCGGTGACCGTATTGGAGATGGCGCTTCACTCGCGTCGACGTTGTCGTTGCCTCCGAGTCGTTTACGCTTCCGCAGGCTTTTCGGAGATAAAATGCGAGTCTGGGAGGAAGATCTTGTCAGAATATCCACTGTGATTAAACGTGGAAGACGCACATCCGGTTCATCTCTTCCAAAAGGTGTCTTTGGGGACGGACTGCGAGCGACACTCGTACCGACTTCGCGTAAGTGAGGGAAATCCACTACGGCGTTGACCTCCTGGGCAACGTCTTCATCACCATTCGTCGCATTGTCCTCGGATGAAATAACATCGTCGACGCGTCTTCTCTTCCTTGGTGGTGCAAACCTATAAGTTGGACTGGGTTTCATCGGCGACGAGTCAAGCTCATCAACTTCTTCCTCGTCTGTATCCTCATCCAAGCTTTCATCTTCAGCACGACACTTCGCAGGACTTGGTGTTGGACTAACGTTACAAACCTAACGATACACCATCAGCATTGTCAAAACAAGTAGAAAATAGATGCTGCCTCACAGTCCAATAACCGACGACTCTTTCCTTGAGGCGTCCAGGTTTCATGACAACCTTTCTCGACTCTTCGTCATCTTCAAGACCTATCGCATTATCTCCATTATCCCCTCTCCGCTTCCGCTTATCGACGCGACGTGGGCTACCTTCTTGAAAAACTTCGACTTCTTGCGCAAACCGCACTGTCATTTCCGTCTTCGAGGGTTTAGGTCTCTCGTCCGCCTCGCCAGCTTGTATTGCATGATTATGAACTCGATCATTACGGGAGTCCGTCGCTTTGGGCAGATCAATGGAGGAAACGATAATTGAAGCAGACTGAGGCCGGGTAGACGATGTGATATCTAGATTCGATGTAGACGCCTGAAGTCTTTGATTAGCAAAGGCGTAAGGCATACTGAGGAATATTAACGGACCTTGGGTTGCACAAGGTTTTCTCGCAGCGCATCACCAGAGGCGGCGGAAGACGACGCAGCGAGCCACCGCGCTGCTGCAGCAAAGCTACTGGAGGAACTGGCACTGCTGCTCTTGGCCGACTTCGCTCCCTATTACGGGTTTTCAATGCCAGACAGCAGTCATCGCGAAACATGCCTTACCCTGCGTTTTCTGCGTGCCATCTGTCGTGATAATGTTTGCCCCAAGAACGTTAAACTAATGCTGCATGCAGAGAGCAACTTCGGTAGACCGGAAAACGATTGTTGCAGTTCTATCCTACAAACTGTATCATTACGCGTCGAATGGTCAGGCTAAGATCTTACTTACTTCCGCATTTTATTAGACCTGCTGTCCGAGTCGATACCTTCTTCTCCAACTTCCAAGCGAGGACGCTTAGCACTGGAGGTTGCATGTATGTCACTCGTGCGTCCAATCTGGGCCCCGCGCTTCTTCTGCTCCGTAGGTTTAGACCTGCACAATAACTCGTTAGAGAAATTAACAGTGACATTAATGATACGCGTAACCTTTTCTTGTCTAGGGCCGTCAGTGGACCAGCATTTGTTTCGCCCGGGGGATTGCCTCTGTTATTCAATCCGCCAGTTAGGACATGCGATGGAGAGATAAGACGAATGCCTACCTGTTCTTTGGAGCCTTCTCGGATCTGCCATTTCCCTTTTCGTGACGTTGAATTTGAGCGGAGGGCGCAGACTTTTTTGCCATGATGGCGGTTTCTGGTGAGCTACGCAGACAAGCAGTGGTCAGGGAATACGGAGCAGCATGGGAAACATGGAAATCCGTTCAGAACAAGGATAAGTTTAATGTTAGAAGGCGCAGATCCCAACTTCCAAGTTCCGGATCGCCGCATGTGCAGAACGGACTCGATTGACGGCGATATTCAACGTGTACGCCTGTTGACATCGACATGGGCAGGTGCTGACTGCTGCATTGAAAAATAGATGGTAGGTACGTAGATGGTGGGAGGAAGAGAGGTGATCGTCCCTGATCATATCATGCTTCAACTTGGCAGGTGGTATAGCTCAGGACAAAAGACAAAGCAAAGCGCACTTGAATCCAGAGAATATGACAACAAAGTCGTTTCTCGCATTAACATACTTCTTGTTCAGTCTGCTAACAGAATATAAATAAGTTTCCAAGTAATCAACTAAAATATGTACAACACATCACGATGAAATGTTAAGGATATTGGCCATAGAGACTCTTTGCCTTTGGGTTTGGTCTCAACCCGCTTCGAAGAGCTAATCTCGAGCCAGACGGTTCAGCGACGTCTGGCTGTTCCGTCCTCGCGCGTTTCGATAGATGTTCCAGCTCTTCATCATCTACAACTGGAATGAATATCATCCGATTCGTCGGCGTCTCTCCTGCGCTTCAACGACGAACAATGTGGCAAAGGCAACGCGGAAATAGTCGACCCGCGAAGGTTTCTGTGTATCATATGGAACCTGGCCTGCAGCTTTCGGTAGAACCGCGGCTCAAATGCGCTGCTATCCCACTTGAATGACTGCCCAACCGGAACTGGTTCCGTCGCCTCGACTAACCGATAACACTGGACGAGCTGTTGGAAGGTCTGGAGGCCTTCAAGTAGGAGGGTCCATACTTCTCGTCAAGATCGTAAAGCGGTTTCAGAAGTTCCACCGCTTCTTCATGGTGGTCATCGTTGATGACGAACAAAGACCGCGGAGCAGTTGCCTGAAGGGCAAAACCGAAGAGGTTTGTGGCAAATGCTTGGACTTTCGCAGTGGAGTCGGAGGAAACCCTGTCATTGACGGAGCTAGGCAAGGTGTGAAACAGCAGCGAGCAGTATAACCAAAGAGCGGACTCGACATCGTGAAGGAAGTTGAATCGAAACCACCGTGGGCGGGCTTGCTCACCGACGAAGGGCTCCGTCGTTTCCGAAATCGTCGGGGTTCTCATAATCAAAATGAATAATCAAGCTCTGGATCGCGACGTGCTGGTTTCTGGGGCTTGAACAGATGGCACAAAAGCTGATATTCGACCGCCATAAAGCCCGGTGTTCCCTAAAGAACAATTGAGATGGGCACACAAACTTGCTTGAGCATAAAACGTACAGTGAGGGCGTAGCATTTGATGACTCTGCGCCATAAGATCGCGCATACTCGAGATCGGAGATTTTGATCTGCAGAACACCGTCCTCGTTCTTCACGAAGAGGACGTTGCCCGGACTGATATCGCGATGAACATAACCCGCGAGCCGCAGAAAGTTCAGACCTGCTTTATCGTCAGATATCAGACAAATGAACAAGAAATACACGACGAACCCTCCAGAAGCTGGCAGATTGCAAGAGTGTAGTCGCCATAGTCGAACAGTGCGTCCAACCTCTTGCAGCGTTCCCGGAATATTACACGCCGGTGCACTCGCGCTTTGTGCGCTGCAACCGGCACTGTCGGAGGCTGGGATTGTTGGGGAGGCGGGCCTTGAGCGCCTGAACGTAAAGCACCACGCACAACAGGCGGGCGGACACTAGTCGACCGATCCACTGGGGTATAGTAGAACGGAACACATTGGGGGTCGGGAGATGGGGCGACATCTTGGTCACGTCCTATAACAACAACCTCGTCCTCCAAGATTGTCAGAAAGAATTTTTTGGCATTATCTTCCAACGTTTGTGGTGATGAGGGATAACGATCCACGCCTAGATCTTTGAAAGGCGGGCTGAGCCCGGCCTCCACCCGCTCTGCAATTTCCTCGTCTAGTTTTTTGAGCTGCGCGAAGATATCGTCCTGGATGTCTTTCTCGCCTTGCGCGTCATCGAATAGCCAGACATCTTTGAGGACAAGCCTGTCTCCATTGATCGGTAGATTGGTGATGGGATCGACCTCTTGAACACCCCAGACGCGAGTAGCGCGTGTGACAATGTCGCGCGCACTTTCTTCGTCGATAGCGGCGACCTCGCTCAAGTAGAATTTGCCATTGACCTTGAACCGGTACCGGATGTCTCCGTGGGCATCGCGTACGCGCACAACGGTCGGATCATAGCCAAGCTGCGCTGGGTCGGCGAAGGTCATAAAGATAACAAAACGAATAAAGTCTTTGGGAGCCTTGAAATACGAGCGACTCAGTAAGGCTGTTCAAATGAGGTTAAACGACATACGCACATCATGATAGTCGAAAGCCTCTCCGATCGCGATGTGCGAACGAGAAAAATACCAGAATCTCATCTCCTTGCCTTCAATAGTGTAGGCGATAACGAAGCGACGGCGGGGATCGTTGGCCATCATATGACCGACATTTCCAGTCAGTTTGAGTTCATTCTACATGATGCTCAGTATATACGGAGAATGAAGAATAACGAAATTGCTGACCTCTCCACGATCCTTGAGAAATCTCTTGAATTCCGCAGGCCCAGATAAGTCCGCAGTGTCTGGCAAAGAGTTCGTAGGGAGACCGGGGGTGGTGGAGTCAGTCAAGACGAATTGTGCGTCCATCATCATGGACCCTCCGTTAACTTCAGAGTTTGTGGTTCTGCGGGCCTCGCACTGCATCCTGGCGGTCGCTCCATTGAAGTGGTTGCCATGGGTCTTTTCCCACTCAATGCAGATGTCGTAAATCTTGTCTGTTATCGGACAGAGGTTCGCGAACGTCGCGTCTTCGGTCCGCTCATCTATGTTCAACTCGGGCCAACCACCCTTTGTCAGGAGATTGGCATCCTTGAGCTCTTCGACGACATGGTTAACCAGATTGTCGTATTGTCGGGCGGATTTGTATTGAGTGAGACGAAGATGCTGTTGTGTAAATGTTTCGACGGGGATTTGTACCATATGATAGGACGTCGATTTGCGTAATGCAAGGCGTTGGGGGTGGAGACTAAGCATATCGGCGCCTGGTTGTTGGATGTCGGATACAGGGCGTCGAGGTGTTCCAGTGTCCAATGCTACTGTCCGACGAAGGGGTGTCTGGGGAGCCATGAGTGAACAGTCAACAATGGGTCGTGAACAAGTAGAACTCACGATTTTATAGTGCGACGGTGGCCTTTGTTCGCGTCGTGACTGTCAGGTGCCAAGTTTCGATCTTGTTTGTTCCGTGTTTGTTCAACAATGGCGTCGTCGTCACATGGGGCTATTCTTACCATATCCGGTATACCTGCTCATCCCTACCCATTGTCCACCTGTGGACGTACCAGCTGAAACAGTCCACTCAATTCTCATTGAGCGATGGCTTACGCACTCGCATTGTCTTGTGCCACTCACATGGCATCCCGGGATAGTACACGACTACGGAGGCACACCTAGGCACACATTGGACACAGTTGCACTGTAAAATGTAGGCACTCTCACGCTCACTGTTTGACCTTTTTTACGAAGGCACTATACTCTGCGCGAAATTCGCTTGGGGACACCGTTGAGCTGCATCATTCGCCAAGTCGCGTCAAAAGGTCCGCAAGGAGGACACTACTGAGATTATCTACCGCCTTGGTTTACATACAATATAAACCATTGTCCACCTGTGGACGTCCCAGCTGAAACAGTCCACTCAATTCTCATTGAGCGATGGCTTACGCACTCGCATTGTCTTGTGCCACTCACATGGCATCCCGGGATAGTACACGACTACGGCGGCACACATTACTAGATACCGTGCAACTGTAAAATGTAGCCACTCTCACGCTCACGGCGCTAAACGCGGGATCTTGCTATTGTACCCCCATCAACAACTGGTGCCTGTTGCTACTCAGCTCAAGCGCTCGAGGGTACTATAAAAGCACCCGAAATACTGTACTGGGCCCGCGCTGCTTCTGCACCTTTCAGCCATCCCTTCCAATCTTGGGCGCTCTCTGACCTCCGCTATCCATGCCTTACCCCTTCGTGTTCTGGCAACAACCTGATCCGTTCACGACGCCACCGTGGGGACCATCAGGCAATGAATATCGTTCTCTTGCGCCACAAGCAGGACCGCCATGGGGAGTCTGGCAACCTTTCCCCCCGACGAATGGTCCGTATCCGGGTGCATCTCCATGGACACATCCTACGCCGCGGCCGCTACCATCGGCGTTCCCTCAGAACACTCATCCAAACGTACAGCAGCCTCGCCCTCAGGCTCATTTTCCTAGTCCGCCCTTCCACCCGTCACCACGAGGGGTAGTCGGATATCAACCTAGCCCGCAGTACATCTCCCAGCCTTGCCACTCAGTCAGGCCGTCACGTCTCGCACCCATACACCAATTGTCGTTCCTCTCTCACTTTACGATCGACACCGAAACCGCGCTACTGGTCGTCCGCCTCTACGCCGTCCTAGCTCGCTCGCGCCTTGTTTCCGGTACTCGTCCCTACGCACTGATGCAGGCTACACTGATAGCATCATCCCCACGATCATCTACTATAACACCTCTGTGGAACAACAATAGAAACCCGCGGTACCTCTGAGAGGTTTCTGCCGTTGTTCTGTACGTCCCTTCCTCCGTCTGACGCGAAGGAGTTTGACACGGTACCTCTGGCAGGTTATTTCCTCTACTACTTGAATGTAGATACCGACAAGCGTTCTCGCAAGGTGGTAACATTCCATTCGACTGTCGGGTTCAAGTATGTGGGGGTGAAGGATGTGTGGGATGCGTTGCAGATATATGCGCCGCACGTCCTTCGTGGAGCGCAGTGCCCATCAATGGTAAAGTGGGAGCATCTAAGACGAGTTGAGTTTCTTCTTCTTTAAGGATCGACCAACTTGAAGACTGATTGCATCGAGCAGATCCTTCGGTCGGCTATCAATGATGCTTTCAACAACTGGTGAAGTTCCTCAGGACATTTACATTCCTTTCAAGTTTTCCGCTCTATCTTCAATATGATAACGACCTCACGATGTATTTATATATGCTAATTGGAGCCTGGAGTCTCTATCGTTGCTTGCACATCCACGTTTTCAGAAGACAACACGGTGACTGACTGTTCATAGAATAGAACATGAATTCTGTTCAACGCAAAACAAAAAGCTCATTTTTACGCGACTATCTCCGCTTCCCTCAATCATGTTTCGCAGGCTCGAACGCCGCGGTATCCAATGTCCTGACACCCCTCCTCCATCCCTCAACACGCGCTGCTCTCTCACTCGACATAGTTGATACAAAACCTCCATTTCGCCTCATCCTCCGACCATTCAGATTCCTTCTTCGCCTTAGCCGCCGCTCTCAAATCCCTTTTCAACTTCCTCCCGTCCCTCCACTCATACTTCCTCCTCGGCTCCCCCTCAGGCTTGTTCCTTCTCTTCACTCCCCGCACTTCCGGTTCTGGTGCGCGCGGCGGGTCCCCTTCAGGCAGATACAAAATTTCATCCATCAACTTGTCCTTGTCCTGACGACGAGCCATCGGGGTTTCCGTGGCGGTGGTGGCTGCAAAAAGGTCTGAGCTCAGAGTACTTAACGCAAATGAAAACCGAGTTATGTACCAGTCGAGGCTCCATACATCGCCTGAAGCCGGCGCTCCGCCATGCTCACAGCTCTAAAAACACTCGCTCATCAGCACAGTCCAAACAAACCCACTCGACTGACTTTGGATCCATAAACTCATGGCTCGTCGTCGCGCGCAGGACGTACCTCCAATCAATCGGATTCATCCGATTCTGCATACTATCCGCGCGACGAGGCGTGTACCCGCAATCGTGCCCAAAAGCGACTCGAGAACGTGCGCCGTGGACAGCGTGGCGGAGGGAACACAATCTTCCAAATCGCCCTCGTCCTCCTCCCCCTCCTCGCGCACTCGAAGCTGAGACATCATCGCCCCGACCTCGTCCTCCAGCGTCCACTCCGGCTTGGGCACGTCTTCGAGGAGAAGCGGCCACCTCGTCAGTCCCACCATCGCCCGCCGCTTTCGGGCAGATGATTCCGCCGGTGCAGAGAGTTTGCGTTTACGACTGGGAAGAGGAGGCGAGCTGGGCAGCAGAGAAGAACAGCTTCTGCTGGGCGAGGCGGTGAGAGGAGAACTCGTCGGGAAGGGTGACGTAGGAGGCGGCGGGGAACTAGCGTCGATGGACTGACTGTACATTGACTCGTCGTCACTGTCGCCAAACGCTGAACCCTCATCACCTCGACGCTCCTGTTCGTGGCGCAAAAGCTGACCCGCCAAGTCAGACGTCGTGCCAATGCTGAGCGTACGAAGCAGCGCGCTATATTCTCCAATCTCATGGACGAGACCATCGGGTATCTTGCGTTTTCCTTTCGGTTTATCCATCGGTCACTGGTTGAAGCTCATTAGCACAGCGCCCAAGGTCAATGGGCTTACCGACCTTGATGAAAGAGGCGAGCAGAATTCGATGAAGCCCGCAGTGGCTTGTATAGATACCAAAGCACCGGATTCACGGAGATCCATTTAAACTTCAAGTCCTGCAGATCGTTCAAGCAATGGAAGACCAAGCAATGATGTACTCACGAAAGACATGGCGGAAATCTAACATTGTCCCATGTGTCTTCTTTTTGGAAGTAACACATAAGTTTCAAGGACTAACGCCGTGGTGGCGTCCAAAGCCAAGTTCAATATTCAGGGTCGGAGTCAGACCGTAAAAGGGAGATCGCGAAAGACGTCCAAGAACTTTGTGGTTGACGACGGAGAAGAGCTCATCGTCTACGAGAACAATTAATCAAAACTCAAACATCGGCAGAAGTTCATACTTCCAACGCGCCATCCAAAAGATCTCGCCCACTAGCAACGCGTCAGAATCACAAACTCAAATTGGAACGCATTCACAAACACATAGCGTCAATCCAAGAAATCCTCCACCTCCTCCCAAACCTCCTCCCGTCTCCTCTTCCACAGCGCCTTACATCCACACGCCCTCGACCCAGCCTTCAACACCCCCAACGCGCCCATCGGATCGTACTTGAACTCCTCCACCACAGCCTCCTTCGCACATCCACATCCCTCCATACAAAATCGCGTCGTTATTCGAGACAACTTCTTCCGCACCTCCCTCACCCACACATCCACAAGCTGCACACCTTGCGGCGGATTCCAAACCGGTCTCGAGAGAAGCACGTACAAAGCGGGCAGCCGAAGCTCCGCGTACGCGCTCGACAACGAAAGCTGCATGACGGCGCTCGCTGACGCAGCAGTGCTATCTGACGGCGAACGCCGGTGATATTTCTTCAGCCTATTCCGCGCCCACTCGATGTGCTCTTTGCAGCCCAAGAGTACTGCCGCCCGTGCGATTCCTAGTGTCTTGTCCAAATTGGGTTTCTTGTGTTGTACGGTGAGGACGTCAAGAAGGGCGTCAAAGTCGGCTTGAGCAGGGGATAGCGCTGGGGAAGGGTTACGTGGGGAATCTGAGTAGGTGGGGAAGGAGATTGCGATGCGAGGAGGGAGGCTATGACAGTAGAGCTGGATTCCATGATTATCTTGGACAGTTTATAAATCTCGGCACAGTTAGCGAGTTGGAGGGTAAAAGTCCCATCACTGTGGTAGTGTTCGGGATGTAGCTTCGCTTCCGTGTTGATGGGTGAACATGGACGCTTCCGCTTTCGAGACGGGGAGAAGTTCTGAGGAGCTGAGATAATTTGAATATCTGCATCCAGGTTCTCGTCCACAGTAATCGGGCCGCGTTGGCGGTAGAGTTCATCGACTTGGCGACGATTTCGACGTCCATGTTATCTTCCGAGGCGGCGAGAGGGAGTATGTTGGCAGTTGGAATCCTTGCCTTAATTAGGTCCTACGCGTACGGTTAGTTTAGGTAGAAATGATAGTCGCACGAACATTACTATTGTCCAGTGAGGCTGTAGGTTCAGCAATCATTAAGCCCAGTTGCTCCGACATGTGTTGCGCAGAAGGTGGGTTTAGACCGTCAGATATCTCGCCAGCCTACTTTTGCGTTAGACAATGGCAAATGCGGAAAAGAACGACATACCCCATTCCTATTAGGTATAATCGATGATCCAAGTGGTCGTACTTTTGATTCCGCATCGTCATGGTTAGACATCGCCGGGCCTTTCTCCATCGCCCTACCCTTGCCCTTGTCCACCCTGCTACGCGTTATGCGTTCCAGAATCTCATCCTCCTCTGCGAGTTGCTCCTCAGCACTTTCCTCCTCGTCTAACCGGGGCTTCAGACGTTCTGTCGTTAGAAATGGTCTGCACCCAGTGGAAATCGGAGTAACAGGTCGCTTCAGATGTCGTAAAACCTAAACTGTTGATTAGATTTTACAAGCGTACTTGCACAAAACGTACCATCCAGCCAGAAACCTCCATCTCCTCGTTTGTCTCTTCCTCTGAACCACAATCCTCTTCGGAATCAGCAGAAGTCATATCATCCCCGACAGACGCGTCCATCAGTACATCCTTCGACGTGTAGGATCCTTGTAGCATAGAGACAGCTAGACTGGTATTTCTCTTGGCTCCAGTCGTCCGCTTCCTCGACGTGAGACGCGTAGATGCTCCGTCGTCGGCTTCCAGCATGTCAGGAATGGGAACTAGGCAACGATTTCGGATAGGATTTCCTAGGAAGAGGTCCGCGACTGGCATGGTAATTAGAGGAGACGGATTGAGCCTTGATGAAGGAGAGAAAATGGTATAATCTGAGCTTGAAAACGAGGTGGAAGCCATGCTGGGTCGCTAGGAGAAAGCGCTATATTGGATTCTGTAAATGATTCGTGCTTGGAATGGAGGAGCTATGCCATGGGCCGTGGATATAGGGTGTAAGGGATTGCAAGGGCGAGCACAAAGTGGCAGGAAGGAAAGCAACATCAATTTGATCAAACGCGCTCGGCATCCACGTGGGAGTTGCTATTCGGCGGTATTCGCGTCCTGACTTTACCGCTTGCCTCTATGACAGACCTTCCCCTTGTTGGCATTCTCTAATCGAAAACGTTTTTTTTCAGGCAGGAATTCAATGGCCCCATTTTGGTGTAATCCGTGCTTCACTGGTCGATAATCAACCTTGAGTTTTCCTCAAGGTTCTAGTCGTCTGCAGATCAGCCTGCTGGTCGTGCGGCCCATCGGTTTACCGCACTGAAAAATGTGCACATTTGTAGTCGAGAACTTCGCGGGGGCCGACGACGAGCCCCACCCCGACGACATGAGGTTGATCTTGTCGGATATATCTAGACTCTGAATCGATGGTTACGCTGCTGTTCTCCAGCAACAGCAACTGCTTTTACGCTGGTGCTGCCTTTGCAATCGTGTCTCGTCGACTGCCTAGGTATCTAATATCAATTAGGACCAATCTTGACGGTATAACAGTGGGGCTCAATGCTCGAATGTCTGCATCCCGCCGGTGAGTCCGTCACTTTTGACATGATGGAAATCAATATGTTGATATTTTCCTTCTTAGACTCGACAATGAGGACATTTAGGATGCGAACAACGACATCGACATGCCCAAGCGCACACGACATACGCACTCTTTGCTATGGGAAACATGCTACCGAAACGACGTCGTCATCACGGCTACGCTCGCTGGAGGCACCTCTACCTCAGGCAGGATGGGATTCGGCGAGGCCGAACATCCCTGTATTTCTGTAATGGGTGTAACCTGTTCGTATCCATCTTGTTTCCTTCGTGGCCAAGAACTAACGCGTGCGTAACAGCTCGCATTGACTTGATTCTGTCCCATGCTGATTTCTTTTTCACGTATGTTGTTCAAGGCAACCAGTTAAACAGCAGCAAGGCCTCCATGGTACGTCCGCGTCAATGCTTATGAATGTACAGCTTTGATTTAAGCTTCAAACTTCACAGGCGATGTCTTCAGTGTTCTTCGCGATTCGGTGTGTTGCGTATTTATTTCACGGATCGACTTGTCTAACGAGTCTTCTAGTGGGAAACGGACTCACAAACTCTTGCCGTCGCACTGGCACCCAGATCGATGATCGTTTATGCGCAAGGGCCGTGTCCGTCCACATTGCCATATTCAGGTATCCATTGTTCAATCCACGAATGTAGCAAACACAGGACCACGTGCTTTCATTATGCACCAAATGAGCCACGACGTAAACAAAGCCGTCCGTGTGGCCTTTGTTCTCGACGAGCATCACAAACACACTCAACTTCCGACATTTACCATCTCCCCATACCACCCACGCATTGACCGCACTCATGCGCTCTCTCCACGATAAGCGCGTAGTGCTCAACCAGAGCACCATTGATCACTCCATTATCCTACCCACGACTGCCTTTATCGACCGCCACCTCGCCATCAGTAGGCTCACCAAAACGGACTACGACGATCTCGTCGTCCATGTTCTAGTCAGGCTCAAGCAGTCGAAGACCATCAAAAAAGGCCGATGGGACAAGACGAGAATCGATTTTAGATTGGAGGACGAGACCTTCGCCCATCTCCAGCCTATCGCAGACGAGATACACGACCTCTGCCTGGAATGGGATACGGGCAAGGGCAAGCTGGGGAAGGCTACGGCTAGGATGAAATACGATTCTAGCCGACCCATGTGTTGCGAGTATCTGGACGAAGATCGCCTCAAGACCAACGCTCATTTCTTCCTTGTCGAGTCATCGACTACCGGAGTGTATGGTGACCGAGTTCCCTTGGTAGACCTGACTTCTGTTGGTCGATTCCGGAAATTTGACAATAATCGTGCAGAGGTGTGCAATTTGATCACTCCGAGGTTCTTTACTGAGCATTTTTCATAGACCGAGTTTGACATTGTCGCCGCCGCTAGTCTTATCCTCGAAGCAGATGAATGTCGTCGTTTCATGACCGCCTTCACTGTTGAGGGCAACAAGATGTCATTCTGGCACTTTTCCCGGTCGCACATCGCCATTTCTGATTATTTTGATTACCACAAAGTGAGTTGTTTGCCTTATGGTCCAGGTTGAGGTATCTGATTGATTGCAGAAACCGAAACACTTCATTCGATTCGTCATTTTCATGACCTTCGCTTCTCGCTCAGAACTCGGCTACGATCCTACCGTCACGCGCGTTCACGACGCTAGTGGCCGCCTTCAGTACCAGTTCCGTATCGGCGACAAGATTTATCAGACGTTACGAACTCTCGCCGAGCTACAGAAGATTGATATTATTTATAAGGCGCCGCGGGTATGGGCCGTGACAGAACTGCACGCCGTGACCAAGGCTCCCATAGGGGAGACAATGGTGTTGAAAGACATTTGGCATGACGCGGGTGCCAAAAGCGAGCTGGAGATCCAAACCGAGATCTTTGATGCGCTGCGGAAATTGGACGAAGATGGCGACCATCCCGCTGGGTCGCTAGCAGAGGACGCGAAGAAATTCTTCTTGCACATCGTATCAGATGCGCCTGTCCAGGTCAATGGAGTGGATGATACCGCGCCGGCCCCGAACAATTGTTCGACTTTGATACACTATGCCGCAGCATATGAAGTTCGCGATATGCCACAACCCCCATCTACGCCCCGTCACACTACGAAGATTCACCAAAGGATCATCTTCGCGGAGGAATGTGAATCCATGTACGACCTTTCAAAATACAGCGACGTTGCCCTAGCCATGGCTCAACTCATTCAAGGTACTGTCTAGCAGCTTTCTCTTCTACTTGCTCGAAACTAACGTCTGCTAGGCCTTTATTTCATGCGGCTTGCGAAATATCTCCACCACGATATCAGTCCCGGCAACTGTTTATTCCATGTAGCGGCTGACGGTCGGCGGCAACTGAAGATCTCCGACCTTGAGTTTGCACAACCTTACGATGCTCCATTCAACGAGACAGGCGTGACGGTAAGCACCTGCAAATGCTCTACGCTACGCAATCTCAGCGTGTCCTTTAGGGTACCCCAGCATTTATGGCCGTCGAATACGAGCACGGGCGTCATCTTTGGACCCCATACATCCATCGACCAAAGGTCTTCTTCCGATACAACTTTGCGCACGACCTGGAAGCTGCGCTCTGGATCTATGTCTGGTTCATATTCAACAAGGTCCCAGACTGCCTCGACCTCGAGGCTTCTGCGCAATGGCGCTCCGAAGTCCAGTATTGTCGTGACGCGCTCTTCGAAGAGGACCAGTCATTGGAGCGGGAAGACTTCGGGAGGGGGGATGTTTCCTCCCAGGAAGCGACCGAGGCTGTCTCTGGGCTCTACAACAGAGTTCCAGGAGGGGCGTGTATCGTGTCTGGGTTGAAGAGCTTCGACGTCCTGGCCGATTTGTACAAGAGAATCGAAGCTACGGAGCCACTCGACGTCGGCGTCCCTGGTATGACCCGCTGGGACCCGGAGAACTTTTGCCGCCAGGATTACACCTTCCTACAGGAGTGGTTTATGGACATACATGACCGGTTGGCGGAGGTCGAATACAGTGCTATCAGCCACCGTGCCTTCGGACGCGCAGCGGCCCGGCGGGTAGAGAAACGAGGACGTGAGGATAGTCAGGAGGAGGAGGAGCGAGAGGTTGCGGCTAAGAAGCTGTGTGTGCGCGCTGACGGAGGCGAGACGGACGTACAGTCGCCTGCGACTGGCGTGCAACGTGATTGAGTAGTGCTGGTCGAGAGAGACGATTGCTGATGAGATATACTTATCATTATTCATGCTTATATATTGCTCCATTCAACATATGTATGTATGCGCATTTCCCCACTCAACTAGTTTATGATGACTATCGCCATCTTGCCATACCCATTTTCTTTATATGTGTCTTGTCCTATCTGCGACACGTTCCTAGTCCTGCTCGCCTTGCACGTAATGTCACGGTCACCGACTTCTTTAACTCTCACCATCATTCCAACTTGCTTGAGCTTGTTCTGATTGAAGGTGCCATGTAGGTCCTTATGTATACTACAATTTTCCCAAAAAGTCTAAAAGGTATTCTGTGCAGGGTTGAACACGCCTCGTCATTGGAAATTCCTGATTTCTCAGACGTTGTGGAAAATAAGCACACATTCCTTCGCTTATCGCGATATCTCTCCTCCAACATTCCCGAATCTATACCGAAAGGATCTTCCACAGACACCCGGGACACACAAATTCTCGTCGTAGCGTGTCTGCGCCATCTTGAGGTTGCCGTCCAGGATGGCCTTCTTCAGCACAGGCTCAACGCGACTGACGCGCTCATGCTCGTCTCGCGCCTCTTGCCGCGCATGACTGCCTGGATGTCGTATCTAGCCAGAAACATCATGGTCCAACGCGACTTTGGTCGATACGTCGATGTGGCGGCGCCCATGATCTTCCTGCTCAACATCATCTGTTGTATCCCTCATCTGGCAGCCCAACTAGGTGGTTTGCCCGACCACTCCAACCGGACCCGAGCTTTCATGTCGGAAACATTCCCCCTCATCGCCCTTCACCTTTTCTCCAAGACGTCCGAATGTCAGCTGAAGTACGTCTGGGGCGCGTTCAACATAATAAAATTTCTGCACTCTGTGAAGGCCAACCTCCCGTACGCCGAAGACGTCGAACGTCGCTTTATACAGGAACCCTTCCTTGTAGTAAAAGCATTCACGTTCACCATTGTTGGAAGTTACGAGATGCTTATGGTGTCGACGCACGAAAGGGAGGCTTCGCAGGCTGTGTTCATGTTAATGACGGCGCATGAAGTCCTCGGTTTCTTGGACACGTCTGCTTTCTGGGAAGAGTCCTTCCGCCAGGATCACGTTCGCTGGACCTGCATGGCCTTGAAAGCTCTGTGCGTCTGCCAGTTGCTGCAGGGAGAAGCAACCGTTCTCCTGGATACTGGCAAAAATATTCCGGCTTTGGACACGACTGTAATTTGCGTCCGAGTAGTCGGTTTGCGCCTCAGTCGTTTGCTGTATGAAGGCGACGTCGTATGGGTGGGACGCCAGATCCTTGATCCTGACCATCATGTTATGTTCCATCTCCTCCGGTTTTACCAGGTGGTCAAATTGCGCTCCGTCCAGCGGAACAAACCTCTAGATAAAGGGGTTGTGGACGTATGGTCGCACATCTTGAATCTCATTACCCCGTATCTCTTCTGCTACGCGCTAATTCGCCCTGCCCGTCGCCTGCTGAACCGAGTCTTGGATGCGAAACCTGACGAGGCTATTCGACGAGACCCTGCGCTTATGTCATTTGAGGAATGCGTCCTACAATTTGATAGGTGGCGCGAGGCTTTCCATAAACAGATTCCTACACTGTGCGATAACGCTGCGGTAAGCAGACTACTCCTGGGTATTCAACCCCTCGGCTACGACTCACTTTCTGCTTTCACAGTGTCCGAATCTCAATGACGTGAAAAAGCCGAAGCGCTGTGCTGCATGTCGCCTTTTCTTCTATTGCTGTACATCCTGCCAGAGAGACAGCTGGCGTCACGGACATCGAGAGCGGTGTGCTGAGATTCGGGAATCTCTTACAGGTTCGTCTCTTGTCTTGAATTTGAGGGCGTGGATGACAACTGAGCTAAGTCCTACAGTCGCCCAGGATCCAAAACGCTCGGCCCTTGAAATCGCATTCCTCAAGTATATCCTGGTCCTCTCTAGCGTGGATCTAACCGCTTCCACTAGTGGCATCTATGTCTTTGATCTCACTATCGACGGGCCGATAAAGAGGGAAGTGAGTTATCAAATAGACTTGTTTAAAACATTGGACAATTTTGCCAAGCTGGCGCCTAGATGGTTAGCAGGAGAGGGGATCTTGATATGCGTGGTATTGCCTACCATCCATGAGACCACAGAACGGAGGTTGTTCTTGGTTTCGAACCAGGATCTGGCGGCATTTCAGCATGAATCTTCGATTACTTACCGTGTCAACGACAGGCAGTTGTTATCCCCTAACATACAGTAATCATGCACTGTGCCGTATCTTCTTGACCTGAAATGTACTGACAAGTTGTCGAATCGTATTATGTACAAGAACACATATTCCTCATCAACGGAGATCTAACGATTTGCGATTCGCCCACCAGACGGAACACTTCTAGTTCTATGCACACCCCGCATATCACGCCTTCAAGTTGCCCACAGTCCCCGACTTCTCAATTCGCGGTCGTTCACGATTTTATTGGCGTGTACTTCCCAGTGTCAATACTATCACGCCCTTGAGCGCACGCGACGGCATATCGAAGCAATTCGTTTAGCAGCCTGAAGGAGGATTACTTGAAGAGGAGCCTAGGAGGACGCTACCAGCGACCGTCTCATTTACTTTACCTGTGCTGCTGGCTAGGTTCGGAGCTATCTGTGCCTGAGCATTTAAGTGTGTATTCTGCTTATGACATGATCGCTTCGTTTAACTCTCACCATCATCACAACTTGCTTAAGCATACTAGGATTCTCCGAGCTGTGTGTCAGGTTCTGATTACAGGTACCATGTAGGTCCATATGTCTTCCAAATCATCACGAAAAACTAAAAGCTATTGCGCACTTGGAGGGTTAAACATACCTTGCCACTGGAAGTCCCTGATTTCTCAGATGTCGTGAACAATAAAACCACCTTTCTTCGCCTTTCACGATATCTCTCTTCCAACATTCCTGAAATTATACCAAAAGGTTCCCCCACAGACACCCGGGACACCCAAATTCTCGTCGTAGAGTGTCTGCGCCATCTCGAGGTTGCCATCCAGGATGGCCTTCTCCAGCATGCAAACGCGACCGACGCGTTCAGGCTCGTCTCGCGCCTCATGCCGCGCATGGCTTCCTGGATGTCGTACTTGGCCAGAAACATCATGGTCCCACGCGACTTTGGTGTGGCGGCGCCCATGATCTTCCTGATCGACATCATCTGCTCTATACCTCAGCTGTCATGCCAACTATGTGGTTTGCCCGACCACTCCAACCCGACCCGAGCTTTCATGTCGGAAACATTCCCCCTCATTGCCCTTCACATTTTCTCCACTCCGACGTCCGAATGTCAGCTGAAGTACGTCTGGAGCGCGTTCAACATTATAAAATTTCTGAACGCTATGAAGCCCGACCTCTCGTACGCCAAAGATGTCGAACGTCGCTTTCTACAGGAACCCTTCCTTGTAGTAAAAGCATTCACGTTCATCATTGTTGGAAGTTACGAGATGCTTATGGTGTCGACGCACGAAAGGGAGGCTTCGCACGCTGTGTTCATGTTAATGACGGTGCATGAAGTCCTCCGTTTCTTGGACACGCCTGCTTTCTGGAAAGAGTCACTACGCCAGGATCACGTTCGCTGGACCTGCATCGCCTTGAAAGCTCTGTGCGTCTGCCAGTTGCTGCAGGGAGAAGCAACCGTTCTCCTTGGCACCGGCAAACGTATTACGCCTTTGGACGCGACTGTGCTTTGCGTCAAAACATTCGGTTCGCGACTCTGTCGTTTGCTATATGAAGGCGACATCGTATGGGCGGGACGCCAGATCCTAGATCCCGACCATGATGTTATGTTCCATCTCCTCCGGTTTTACCAGGTGGTTAAATTGCGCTACGTCCAGCAGAACTCACCGCTAGATACTAAAGAGCTTGTGGAGGTATGGTCGCGCATCATGCGTTGCATTAACCCGTATCTCTTCTGCTACGCGCTTATTCGCCCTGCCCGTCGCCTACTGAGCCGACTCTCGGAGGCGAAACCTGACGAGGCTATTCGAGACCCTGCGCTTATGTCCTTTGAGGAATGCGTCCCACATTATTATACGTTGCGCGAGGGTTTCCGTCAACGGATGCCTACACTGTGCGATAACCCTGCGGTAAGCAGATTACTCCTGGGTATCCAACTCTCCGCGACGACTCACTTTCAGTGCTTTCACAGTGTCCGAATCTCAATGACGTGAAAAAGCCGAAGCGCTGTGCCGCATGTCGCCTCTTCTTCTATTGCTGTACGTCCTGCCAGAGAGACAGCTGGCGTCATGGACATCGAGAGCGGTGTGCTGAGATTCGCAAGTCTCTGAGACGTTCGTCTCTTGTCTTGAAAGCGTGGATGACAACTGAGCTAAATCCTATAGTCGCACAGGATCCAGAACGCTCGGCCATTGAAATCGCATTCCTCAAGTATATGCTGGTCCTCGCTAGCGTGGATCTAACCGCTTCCAATAGCAGTGGCATCTATGTCTTTTATCTCACTACCGACGGGCCGATAAAGAGGGAAGTGAGTTATCAAATAGACTTGTTTAAATCATTGGACAATTTTGCCGAGCTGGCGCCCAGATGGTCAGCAGGAGAGGGGATCTTAATATGCGTGGTATTGCCGAATGTATATGTCCAGGATACGACAGAACGGAAGTTGTACTTCGTTTCGAACCAGGATCTGGTGGCATTTCAGCATGGATCTTCGATTTCTTACCGTGCCAACGACAGGCGGTTGTTATCCCCCTAACATGCAGTACTCATCACCACATCCTCTTGACCTGAAATGTACTGACATGTCGTAAAATAGCATTATGTATAGTGATGAATAGTAAAAGTAGTATTCCTCATCAATGGAGATGTAAAGATTCGCGATTCGCGCGCCACTCCCTCCGACTTCGGATTGCTTCAGAAAGGCCGTCCACGAACTGTGCCGATGACGGAGGTGGCATACTCCAGGCATGATACGGCTCTAGCGCGTCGCGCACGTCCCAATGAATGCACAGCGGAAGGGCATCCCGGACTTCTTGGGTTATTCTGGATGATTTGAGGCACGCCCGGCTTCGCGTGATTGTAAATGCCTTCAAACGGAACTTCTGTAGACAGTGCTCTCTACCATTTGGCGCGACAGAAAACGCCATTCCGAGGCCACTAGTTTGTATTGACGCTTGCGATAGGGAATGGTCTGATAGATTTGCTGACCGAAGAATGCTCACCGGTAACGCGTAACGCTTCAAAGTCCTGTTTCTCTGCTTCGTGAACTTTTTCATCGTAATGATTTCCGTCCCTGTTCATCGGCCTCATACATGCATCACATACAAACAGAACTCTTAGTGAACATGCTCCGGACGAGAAGAATAACTTGCCAAGTCACGGACGAAATTGTTCCATTCCCAGGTATACGCCACTCTGAGGATCTGCCAGGCGAGGAAGGATATCTTGATCCAGCAACCTTCCCAGCAAAAGACGTTCGTTGACAAGCACGGCGACAAGCGTGCATCGCACTCCCCCACACATTACATCTAGCACCATATGAATTGAAAAATGTATAGTCTACATGAATGGGTAGCGATGATGACAACGGAAGCTAGATAGACACGACAATAAAGACCCCTCCAAAACAGCCAATGCACATATAAAACGGCCCCCGTCCACCAAGGGAATCAATCCCAGGACGGCGACGTCGAATATGAATGGCTGGCCGTGCCATTCGGACTGGTGTTGCGGGAGGGAGAGGATGGTGACCATGATGGTGACGCAGGACTGTATGCAGGAGACGCCGGCGCTACAAAGAATTTGTTAGATTCAGGACAAGAAACACCACAAAAGGCGACTCACAAAAGGCGGGGGCTGGAGTAGCAGATAGCATGGTGAGCAACTGCATTCGACAACAGGATACGCGAGGAAGGACTTACATGCTGGAGAGTACGTCGGCGACGTGGGTGCTAAATGGAATAAGCCAATGGCGACGGCGAAAGATCAAGACACTTACAGTATCTGGGCGACGTAGGAGAAGCCGCGGGGATGTAGGCGAGTATCTCGGAGATGTGGGGGATAGTTGGTTCGGTGCTAAGGATGAATAAGAACGGGGGATCATGCAACAGTGAAGAACTTACAAGCTAGAAACGCAAAGAAGGCACAGCAAGGTCAGTAACGTCCACCCTGGTTGAATGTAAAACTTACTTGGAGAGTCTAAAGAAAGAGTCAATCATATGACGACACACAGAGAAGAATGAACACTTACATCGAGGAGATGTCGGGCTGAAGGATGGACTCGAGGGAGAATAATGCTGTGCCGGCGACGTCGGACTGAACGACGGCGATGTGGGACTGTACCGAGGCGACGTCGGCGAGAAAGAGGGCGATGTTGGCGAGAACGACGGTGATGTCGGAGAGTAACGTGGGCTAGTAGGGGAGTACCCAGGCGAAGTAGCAAACGCAGGCGACGTCGGCGAATATGTCGGCGACGTAGCACCTCCCCCACCATAGTACGGAGACGTCCCCGACGTGTACGGCGACGTCCCAAACGGAGACGTCGCACCAAAAGGCGACTGCGGTACAAAACCAGGAGACGTGGGAGAGTAGGCGTTCGGCGAACTCGGGCTGTATCCACCACCAGGCGACATACCACCTGCGCCAGTCGGACTCTGTCCAAACTGCAGCCACTGGAAACTCGACGCGTCCTCGCCACTTCCTCCCCCGCTCGCTGCCAACGGTGAAAACGAAGCTTGATCTGCCTTGAAAACATTTTCCTGCCACGTCGGCGAGTTGGAATCGTACGGCGTCATCGCAACCTGTCCAGGCGTCATACCGCCATCGCCTTGTGCCGCCAGATGCACAGGCAGTCGGTGGTCCACGATAGCATCCTTGAGCATATCGATATCCAACGCAACGTCGAATGCGCCCGTGCCCATGGGCGCCATCTGTCCAAACATGACATTCTCCGCAATCCCATGACAGTCGTCCTTCTCGCCAACCGCGGCCGCTTCCATCAAGATCTCGACAGTCTCCTCGAACGAACATCTCATCAATGCACCAGTGTCCGCGCGATTTATACCGTGCCGCGTAATCGCCATTAGAGATCCCCGCTGGGTCATCAAGTCGCAAAGGAGCGCCAAGTGGCGATAGTTCACGTATGAACCATCGAACTCGATAACACCGCGCAGTTCCTTCATGATTGCTGCCCGTGCAGCCTCTATCCCCAGAACGTTGAAAATCTCCACGCAGCTGTTCGAGTAGGTGCGCTTGAAGTCGACACCGTCGATACACATGACTGTCTTCAGATTGACACCGTCAGTCTCCAACACCCACTCCTGGTCCTTCCGCACAACCAAGCTCCCATCCTCGCTCTCCTCGACGACATCGTTCTTCGTCAAGAACACACGATTGATGCCCTTGACACCACGAAGGCTGACAGAGTTCAACATCGTGTTCTCGAGCTGGCGGAGGAAAATGTCCTCCTCAATACCAGCCATGCCCTCATCGTCCTTGTCGCCACCGGCGATGACACGACACCGGATGATAAGCTTGTCCGAGTTGTCTTCGCTCCAGATAACGAACAGGTCGGTCTTGAAGCTGTCAGAAATGCGAGCAGCGACATAGTTCATGGTCAGCTTCCGGTCAATCATCTTGGCACGGTCCAGCTCAAGACGAAGAAGCCAAGGCGATTGAAGGTGGAGCTTGCTCTCCGTCTCCTCATCAGGGATAGCGAAGAACGCCTCAACGAACGTCATATCCTCCTCGATGATGGTAGAGCTGGGATCGGGGTCATACCAGATCTCCACCGACGCGGTTACGGTTCGCAGGGATGTGTACGCGAGCTCCTGCTGGACGTTCTTGGCCAGATGCTGGTCGGCCGCAATCTCCTTCTCCAGGTAGACGGTCAGCGACGGCGTCTTGATGTTCGTCGCCACATTGATAATCTCCTTCAAACGCGGCACACCAAGGGTGACGTTTTTACTGGACACACCAGCATAATGGAAGGTGTTCAGCGTCATCTGCGTGGCCGGTTCACCGATGGACTGTGCAGCGAGTGTACCACACATCTCGCCGGGATTCGCTATCGATTGGTTGAACTTCGCTTCGACCTCGCCTGCAAACAAAAAGTAAGAATGATGCGTCTATATCTGTAAAAAGAAGCTTACCGAGCACCCACTCAAACGCCTCGCGGTTAAGATGGAACTGTTCCAGGACCTTGCGAGCTGCGAAAGTCGCCCGAAGGTGCATGCTGAAGCGCATGATCGCATTGGACTGCGCCTCCAGACTCAACTCATCGTGCCCACGCACAACAATCAGGCGAGTAATCAACTCGCGAACCGAAGTGATGATATACGCAGGCTCCAGATCACTAGGCTTGCGTCTATCGATGTGGAAGATCTGACTGGCGTTCTGCACGATGCGGAAGAGGTTAACGGGGAGATATTGCGGGACGGTCGGATCCTGGCGAGGGAAAATGAAACTCCTTAGCAGACGACGGTCCTCGACGAGTTGCTTGTACTCCTCGTCCAATAGCCGTTGTAGCTCTGGCGAGTTGTCGTCGATTCCGACCTGCAGCACACCTTCCATGAATCCACCCTCCGGGTCAGTCACATCCACGCGGTAGTTGTGCTCGAATTGTGGGTCGTTCAGGGCAAAGGTGTCGATGCTCTGCTTTTCAATGAACGCCCCGTCCATGCCGTCCTCTCCATACACGAACTGCAGCAGGTCGCCGAGGGAATTGCGCACCGTGCCGTCATAGCACACCATGACATCCTCCAACGCCTTCACCAGCCGACGCTGGATATACCCAGTCTCTGCAGTCTTGACAGCGGTATCAATGAGACCTTCCCGTCCGGCCATAGCGTGGAAGAAGAACTCCTGCGGCGTCAGGCCCCGAAGGTACGAGTTCTCCACGAAGCCCCTTGCCTCTGGGCTAAAGTCGTCCTTCGTGAAATGCGGTAATGTCCGATGCCTGAATCCAAACGGAATCCGACGACCCTCCACCGACTGCTGCCCCACACAAACCGACATCTGCGAAATGTTGATGAACGAACCCTTGGACCCGGCAACCACCATCTGCTTGACGTTGTTGTCGTCCTTCAAGTTCTTCTGCGCATACTGTCCAGACGTATCACGAGCCAAATTCAGCTGCCGCTCAACCATACTCTCGAAACTCTCGCGAATGGTCATACCCGGCTGGGGCTTCAGCCGATCGTGCGTCGCATCCTCGATAATCTGCTGCACTTGCGCCTTCTTCTCCGCAATTGTCTTTGTGATGTGCTCCATCGTTTTGGTATCGGCAATCGTGTCACCAATACCGATAGAAAAGCCATTGTGGAATAACCAGAAGTTAACGATTTGTTGGAGACCGGTGAAGAGCGTCCGTGTTGCCTCGGGGCCCTTTTCGCGGAATACGACGTGCACCAGTCCACCTTGCGACGCACCAACCGTCTTTTTCTCCACCACGCCGTAGATGACTTCACCGTTCTCGATGTAGATGCCATCATCGAACACAGGATTGGGCGACTTGGGATCGGAGGCACGGGAGATGTTAATCCCCTTCGGTATCGTCATGCTCAGGATCTGCTTGCCTGTCCAAAGCGGCTTGGGTTTCAAGATGGCTGGTGTGGGAACGGAGCCGTCCCAGTCTGGAACCCAGAGCAGAATGTTTTGGACGGCGTTCCAGTCGAGGAAGGTGTCCCGAAGGGTGAACTTGCGAATACCACAAAGCGTGTCTTGGACAATACCCATGACAGGTTTGTTCGCTTGCGGCGAAATGATCTGAAGAAAAGTGTTGGTCACTTGAAGGTACATGAACAGAAAACAACATAAAGCGTACCTGTCGAATTACCGATGCGATCTGGCTGAGTTCGGCGCGAGTTTCCTCGCTCTGGGGTATACTGCGAAGGTGTCAGTTTGCATGACACTGCAGGAGGGGAAACTTACTGCATGTTCATCTCATCACCATCGAAGTCGGCATTATAAGGCGGTGTACTGGTATCAGAGGCGATTAAGCTCAAGTTTAGCAACTGTCTTTCGTCAACTTACACGGAGAGGTTGAGTCGGAAGGCTACACGAACAGGACGGTCAGTTACTGTCGCGACAAAGACATAGAAAAGGACGTACTAGAATAAGGCATCAACTTGACTCTATGAGCCATCATACTCATTTTATGCAGACTGGGCTGCCGATTAAATAACACGAAGCTGCAAAGTGAGTGTCAGTCCAGCGTCTAACGAATCGAAGTGATGAACACCTACTCTCCATCCTTTAAATGTCTCTCCACCACCCATCCATACTGCAGGAAGCCATCCGCGCGCTTGTTGTACCGTAAATCTATTCGCTCTCCCGTATCACGCACAACATATCTTGCACCAGGGTACTCTCTTGGTCCGTTCCTGACGAGCTCTTGTAAGTATGCGATGTTATACGGCGTCACTGAAGAAATCTTAGTTTTAAAAGACAACAAGAGAGAAGAAAAACTTACCCCTTTCAGGATACGTCAAGTTCATCGCAATGCTCTTCGGCACCCCGACCTCGTCAAGTTCCAAGTTGGGATCGCCAGTAATGACTGTTCGCGCTGAGAAGTCGACACGCTTTCCCATAAGGTTCCCCCGCAATCGTCCCTCCTTGCCTTTTAAACGAGCACGAATGGCTTTAATGGGACGGCCGGACTTCTGGAGCGCTTGGGGTATACCCGCAATGTCATTATCCATGTAAGTAGCGACGTGGAACTGAAGAAGGCGTGTTGAGAACAGAAGACAGGACAAAGGATAATAACAGAAAGCATACCTGAAGCAGCTGCTCAAACTCTGTCGAGACATGGGCCGGAGCACCCTCTGCCTCACAACGGCGCACGCTAGCCGAAGCCTTGATGATATCACCTAACTTGTAAGTCAAATCATCCTCGCTCCGCATGACACCACCATCAACTGCGATACTAGGACGAACGGGCGGAGGAGGGACAGGTAAAACGGTCAGAATCATCCACTCTGGTCGCGCATATTCCTCGGATAAACCGAGAAGATGCAAATCCGAATCGCTCATTTTCTTGAATGTCGTGTAAACATCCGAGGGGGAGAACAGGCGCTTGTCTGGCTGTATAGATTTGATTTCCTGCGGCGACAGGTGAGATCGATAAAAGCAGAAGAGGAAGGAGCGTACGTCGTCGTCGTCCTTTGGACGCTTGTACTGAGCGAAAAGTTTCAAACCTTCCTTCCTGATAACAGGTTGGACAGCACCACAGCCGCCATGGCCCTTCTTCTCGTCCTCGCCTTCAGCACCTTCCTCCTTCGGTTCATCGGCTTCGCAAACCATCTTCCCTTTGCAGTGCGCCCATACTACGGCCATACGCTTCTTGGGGTCACGAATATGGCGAATCTTGTCTGCAAAGGCGAGATCGGACTTTTTGTAAAACGAAGAAAGTCAGCGCGTGTTCAAAATAAAAGTATACGAATATGGGGGGTACAAAGGGGGAGAGAATCGAGTCAATACGTGCTGGCCAACACACGCTTCTCAAGCTGCGCAACAGCAGAGAGCGGAGAGCCTTGTCCAACCAAAGTGCTGAAAAGCACATTTTTTTCGCACTGCTCGTTCGGCCCCCATTTCACCACGCAGCATCATGTCCACCCAACACCAGGTGCATGCAACGGAACGCGTCGAAGCCGACGCGCCCCGCACCTGGGCAGGTGAAGGTCTCGATTGTCAAGACGCTCACAATGTGCGGGTTTGGGGTTCACCATGATGGCGAGAGCCCCCAGAAAATTGGGTGGTGGGGTGCGAAACGAGTAGAGGAAACGGGGCCACTCACGATATCGGCTTTTAGTTTTCCACAGTTTACACAGATGCTCTCTAGGATCTTTTTCACTTTGATAATAAAACCTGGTGGCGGTTTAAGTCAGGATGGAAAGATGAAAGCAAAGACGACGCACCTGGATGAAAAACGGGACGCGCGAGCTCAATGTGTCCGAAGTGACCTGGGCACTCTGACATGCCTTCACCGCACGTCTGACACTTGAAGTTCCGGTCGATGGTGCCCATGCGCGGGTCCATGACACCTCCGAGCTTTGGCTTATGGGTAACCTCATCCAAAACCTCGGGGTGCTCGACCTTGACGACACTATACGCCTTCTAAAGGAGAATGAGGAATGTGAGTGAGAGCGAGAGTGTGGCGCACTCACAATTTCTTCAGGCGACAGCACGCCAAACTGCACCTCCTTGACCCTGCGCACTGGCGCCGCCGAATGGGCAAACTGGTGACCGAGCATGACTCCAAGTGCGCGTGTATACTGCTGCTAGTCTCTCCGCACGACTTGTCGACGCTGTGCCGTCCGTTTTTGATATTTAAAAAGATCGTGAAGAGGCGGGATTCGACGGGTAAATGGCGTCCGACGCTGTGCCCAAATGTAGGCAAAGAGGTCCGAACAAGAAAGAGAAGAAAAGACCGGGCACCGTCGTCGTCGAGGTGCGATAGTGGTGGTTGCAGGTCAACCAACAATGAAGCACAGGGTCCGGAGCCGCCGTTGGTCAGTCACGGATTACGCAATGCGTGACCCGTCATGCCGATCATTCTCGACTCATGTCAACGACCACACCGCTCTTCTTATTTACGTTGACAGTGTCATAGAGCCTAATAATCCACCTTCTTCGTCTATTCTGTTATTCTGAGGCCGCCGCGTAACTTGGTCAATTCCACCCACTGTCTACAGTCAATCTGCAACGGATTCGAACATCGCCGCCCACGTATCTATCGCTCTGATACCCTTCCTCCCTCCCACACCCTCAACCGCACTCATCATCGCATCCTATCCCTACCCGATACCTTCTCCACATTGTCAACAAACTCCCTGCCCTCAACAAACTGCACACCACCTTCGATCGCCATACCCTCAGAGTCACTCGGAGTCGTCGCCTTCACAACCTCCTGTACTGCTCTTGTCTCGGTTACCGACACTGCCATGTAAAGGACTCCATACAGTTCTATGTTTTACTCGCTCGGAGAGCCAGATTATAGATGACGAAGGAACACCTACCTATCATAAGTGAACTGCTCAATTTCCGAGTGTAACTATACCATCACTATAGTCTCGTCTCTTTATGCTCCCCTTCTCTTTCGTGTAGCCGGAACTGACTGTGTTTGTCAACGAGTAACCACAAAGGATTAGCTCTTCTCGAATTTGCACCCTTTACTCGCCGCAATACAACCTCTTTCATTCGCCTTTCACACGCAGCCAAGCTCGGAGGCGGATTGAAAACGCTTGAGAACAAGGTTATAGAGGACAATCTGCTCTTCTTTGGTTATGGAGTCATATGCATGCTTGACATCCGCTTGTGAGGCAGAGCTCACGAATTCGAGCTCAGGCATCCTATACCTGAACGCCGGAGCGTCCGAGGCTGAGGTGCGTACTCGCATAACTACGCTCAACATTGACCGACTTTCCTTGGCAGATCCTCGCAGCAGTGGCGTATAACTGGGGCATGGAGAAATGGAACAATTTGGGCTGTGATGGAAATGCGATTGCGATTTTGGCAAGTTGTTCTTCTCATCCGTAGCATGTTTACTAAAAACTATATTAGTATGCGATCCATGTAAGCTGAGGCTGGTGAACACATATCTACACACAATGCTATTTTACGACAGTTCAGGTCAAGAGGATGCGGTGATACTGGGTATGATTACTACTTATATGTCATTGTTAGGGAATAACAACTGCCTGTCATTGGCACGGTAAGTAACCGAATCTCCATACCGCACTCTCCGCAAATCCTCGTTCGGAAGCAAGTACAACCGCCGTTCTGTCTTACCATGGTTGAAGGTAGGCAATACCATGCATACAAGGATCCCCTCTCCTGCTGACCATCTTCGCGCCAGCTCGGCAAAATTGTCCAATGACTCAAACAAGTCTATCCGATAACTCACTTCCTTCGTCATCGGCACGTCGTTAGTAGTGAAATCAAAGACATGGACGCGAATTAACTCGCGGGAAACTCTTGGATCCCAGCTGGCGAGGGTATACTTGAGGAATGCGATTTCAATGGCCGAGCGCTCTGCATTCTGCGCGACTGTGGAACTGAGCTCAGTTGTCTTTCACTTTTTCAACACAAGAGACGAACCTGTAAGAGACTTCCGAATCTCAGCACACCGCTCTCGATGTCCGTGGTGCCAGCTGTCTCTCTGGCAGGATGTACAGCAATAGAAGAAGAGGCGACATGCAGCACAACACTTTGGCTTTTTCACGTCGTTGAGATTCGGACACTGTGAGGCAGAAAGTGAGTCGTCACTGAAACTTCAATACTCAGTAGTAATCCGCTCACCGCACCGTTATCGCACAGTGTATCCGGAATCCGTATACGGAAAACCTTGCGCAACCAATTAAATGATTTGACGCAATGCTGCCACGACACAAGCGCAGGGTCTCGTCGAACAGCCTCGTCATGCAAGAGTCGCTTGAGCAGGCGACGGGCAGGGTGAACGAGCGAGTAGCAGAAGAGATACGTGGTAATGCGATTCAAGATGTGCGACCATACTACGTTCCCGACGTCTTTATCTAGAGGTTTGTTCTGCTGGAGGTAGCGCAATTTGACCACCTGGTGAAACCGGAGGAGATGCAAGATAACATCATGGTCAGGATCTAGGATCTGGAGTCCCACCCATACGACGTCGCCTTCATCCAGCAAACGACTGAGGCGCATAACGACTGTGTTGACACAATCCAAAGTCGCGTCCAAGATGTGAATATTTTTGCCGAGAACGGTTACTTCTTTCTGCAACAATGGACAAACGCACAGAGCTTTCAAGGCGACACAGGTCCAGCGAACGTGATCCTGGCGGAAAGACTCTTCCCAGAAAGCAGGCGCGTCCAAGAAACCGAGGACTTCGTGCACCAGCATTAACATGAACACAGCCTGCGAAGCCTCCCTTTCGTCCGTCGACGTCATAAGCATCTCGTAAGTTCCAACAACGGTGAACGTGAATGCTTTTACTACAAGGAAGGGTTCCTGCATAAACCGACGTTCGACATTGTTGGGCTTCACAGAGTGCAGAAATTCTATAATGTTGAACGCGGCCCAGACGTACTTCGGCTGACATTCGGATGTCGGAGTGGAGAAAATGTGAAGGGCAATAAGAGGGAATGTTTCCGACATGAAAGCTCGGGTCGGGTTGGAGTGGTCGGGAAGCCCACATAGTTGGGATGACAGCTGAGGGATAGTGCAGATGAGATCGATCAGGAAGATCATGGGCGCCGCCACATCGGCGTGGCGACCAAAGTCGCGTTGGACCATGATGTTTCTGGCTAGATAAGACATCCAGGCAGTCATGCGCGGCATGAGGCGCGAGATGAGTGGCATGAACGCATCGGTCGCGTTTACATGCTGGTGAAGGCCATCCTGGACGGCAACCTCAAGATGGCGCAGACATGCTACGACGAGAATTTCGGTGTCCCGGGTGTCTGTGGAAGGTCCTTTCGGTATAGATTCGGGAATGTTGGAGGAGAGATATCGCGATAAGCGAAGGAATGTGTGCTTATTTTCCACAACGTCTGAGAAATCAGGAATTTCCAATGACGAGGCGTGTTCAACCCTGCACAGAATACCTTTTAGACTTTTTGGGAAAATTTAGTATACATAAGGACATACATGGCACCTTCAATCAGAACAAGCTCAAGCAAGTTGGCATGATGGTGAGAGTTAAAGAAGTCGGTGACCGTGACATTACGTGCAAGGCGAGTTGTTGGTACAATTCGGGGCAGAGGGTGTAAGTATGTTTACTGTACTATGTTATGGATGATAACACCTGTTTGCATCTTGTCAGTACATTTCAAGTCAAGAGGATCATACCGTACAGCGTATCCTTACTGTCTACTACGAGGAAATAACAACTGCCTGTCATCGGCACGGTAAGTAATGGAAGATCCATGCTGATATCTCAGGAGATCCTCGTTCGAAACCATGGACAACCTCCTTTCTGTCTGACCATCGAAGATAGGAAATACCGCACATACAATGATCCCCTCTCCTGCTGACCATCTTCGCGCCAGCTCGGCAAAATTGTCCAAGGACTTGAACAAGTGTATCTGATAACTCACTTCCCTCTTCATTGGCCCGGCGTTAGTGAAATCAAAGACATGGATGCAAATTAACTCGCGGGAAGCAGTTGGATCCGAGCTGGCAAGGATATACCTGAGGAATGCGATTTCAATGGCCGAGCGTTCTGCATTCTGTGCGACTGGAGGACTTGGTTCAGTTGTCGTCCACGTTTTCAAGACAAGAGACGAACCTGTAAGAGACTTCTGAATCTCAGCACAGCGCTCTCGATGTCCGTGGCGCCAGCTATCTCTCTGGCACGATGTACAGCAATAGAAGAAGAGGCGACATGCAGCGCAGCGCTTCGGTTTTTTTCTGTCATTGAGATTTGGACACTGTAAAGCAGCAAGTGAGTCGTCGCCGAAAGTTGAATACCCAGGAGTAATACCGCAGGGTTATCGCACAGTGTAGGCATCCGTTTACGGAAACCCTCGCGAATCATACTATATTGCAGGACGCGTTGCCCCAGCATAGGCGCAGGTATCGCATCCGAGAATCGGCTCATCAGGTGAAGTGCAGGGCGAATAAGCGAGTAGCAGAAGAGATACGGGGCAATGCGATCCGAGATGTGCGACCATATGTCCACAACTTCTTTATCCTGAGGTTTATTCTGCTGGAGGTACCGCAATCTGACCACCTGGTCAAACCGGAGGAGATGGAACATAACATCATGGCCAGGATCTAGGATCTGGCGTCCCACCCATACGACATCGCCTTCATACAGCAAACGACTGAGGCGCAAACCGACTACTTTAACGCAAACCACAGTCACGTCCAATGTCGGAATATTTTTGCCGGTGCCAAGGAGAACGGTTGCTTCTTTCTGCAGCAATGGACAGACACACAGAGCTTTCAAGGCGATACAGGTCCAGCGAACGTGATCCTGGCGGAAGGACTCTTCCCAGAAAGCAGGCGTGTCCAAAAAACCGAGGACTTCATGCGCCGTCATTAACATGAACACGGCCTGCGAAGCCTCCCTTTGGTGCGTCGACACCATAAGCATCTCGTAACTTCCAACAATGGTGAACGTGAATGCTTTTACTACAAGGAAGGGTTCCTGTATAAAGCGATGTTCGACATCTTCAGCGTACGAGAGGTCGGCCTTCATCGCGTGCAGAAATTTTATAATGTTGAACGCGCCCCAGACATACTTCAGCTGACATTCGGGCGTCGGGGTGGAGAAAATGTGAAGGGAAATGAGGGGGAATGTTTCCGACATGAAAGCTCGGGTCGGATTGGAGTGGTCGCGAATCCCACATAGTTGGGATGACAGCTGAGGTATAGAGCAGATGATGTCGATCAGGAAGATCATGGGCGCCGCCACATCGGCGTAGCCACCAAAGTCGCGTTGGACCATGATGTTTCTGGCTAGATACGACATCCAGGCAGTCATGTGCGGCATGAGGCGCGAGATGAGCCTGAACGCATCGGTCGCGTTTACATGCTGGAGAAGGCCATCCTGGATGGCAACCTCGAGATGGCGCAGACACTCTACGACGAGAATTTGGGTGTCCTGGGTATCTGTGGGAGAACCTTTTGGTATAATTTCGGGAATGTTGGAGGAGAGATATCGTGAAAGGCGAAGAAAGGTGGTTTTATTCTTCACGACATCTGAGAAATCAGGGACTTCCAGTGGCAAGGTGTGTTTAACCCTCCAAGTGCGCAATGGCTTTTAGTTCTTCGTGGAGATTTGGTATATACATGGACCTACATGGTACCTGTAATCAGAACCTGACTCACAGCCCGGAGAATCCTGGTTTACTAGTATGCTTAAGCAAGTTGTGATGATGGTGAGAGTTAAACGACGAAGCGATCATGTCATAAGCAGAATACACACTTAAATGCTCAGGCACAAATAGCTCCGAACCTAGCCGGCAGTCAAGTAAAGTAAATGTGATGTGATGGCTCTTACCACCACCACCATCAAACTACAAAAGTCGTCTAGCGACGCAACCCCACAAAAAAACACGCAGCGGAAAGTTTATTCACGATGTCTACATGATGTCGTGGTGGCTTGTTCGTCGAATTATTACTTTTTTATTCCAAAAAAAAAAGCCTTTCCTCCTCGAAGCTCACGACGGTGTGCAATATCCACGGCCCCGGCGATTCCTACCTGCAAACGTCGACCTACCTCAGCTGTTCAGCGTCCATGTCCTGTAAATGTGTCTCTGCGAGAGCATTGTGTCATGGTACTATGATGTTAGACTGTCGTGGTCACTGGCCATTTTCTCCTACCTTCTCCCCGGGCTCGTCATGTTATACCTACACCACGGGATACATCTGTTCAGCCTTTTCAGGTCCCTTCTCTCGTCCGTGTTGCAGATGAAGTCGTTGACTCTGCCCGCCGTTGCGCCCAGTAAAAATTTTAAGGTTCGGACAATGTGTTGCCGTACTCGGCAAGTGCCTGCCGTTGGAACTCCGAACTGAACTCCTCGGATATATCCGAGGCAACGTCGACATTCAGTCGACAAGACGTCGATGGTGTCCAATCTTTGGAAACTACGTCGTAAACAATCCCTTAAATAGAAATATAGCACTGGCGGGCAGTTGGTAGGGTGGTGCGTGGTCTTAGGCTACGTGCCATGTACCATTGCCATGCCCGCTTCACAACGAGATAGGTGACATATCCCTTGCTTAGTACTTAGTCTTCTCTTCTCAGCCATTGCGCTATGCTGAATGACTACTACGAAGAGTTTATGTACCAGGTCTTTCCGTTTGCTGAGCTTTCAAGCTCTACCCTGGGAGGCAGTGCGGGTTTCCGTATTGTCTTACCAGGAGATTGGCTTGCTGGTGAAGTGAGGGGTAGTTAGGATATGTACAGTACATTGGTGTCGTACTGTAGCCTAGCGTCCGGCGATCTACATAGGTCCGTGCCGAGTAATTGATGATGATGATGAGAAGGTCACTGGTCGCGTCCTCCTAGGCTCCTCTTCAAGTAGTCCCGCCAAAATGCTTCCCGGAAGTTCCCGCTAAACGAATTGCATCGATATGCCGTCGCGCGCGCTCAAGGGCATGATAGTGTTGACACTGGGAAGTACACGCCAATAAAATCGTGAACGACCGGCGATAGGCGAATTGAGAAGTCAGGGACTGTGGGCAAGGCGTGACATGCGGGGTGTGCATAGAAGTGTTCCGTCTGGCGGGCGAATCGCGAATCGTTAGATCTCCGTTGATGAGGAATATGTGTTCTTGTACATAGTACGATTTTACAACTTGTCAGTACATTTCAGGTCAAGAAGATACGGCACAGTGCATGATTACTGTATGTTAGGGGAATAACAACTGCCTGTCGTTGGCACGGTAAGTAATCGAAGATTCATGCTGAAATGCCGCCAGATCCTGGTTCGAAACCAAGAACAACCTCCGTTCTGTGGTCTCATGGATGGTAGGCAATACCACGCATATCAAGATCCCCTCTCCTGCTGACCATGTGGGCGCCAGCTCGGCAAAATTGTCCAATGATTTAAACAAGTCTATTTCATAACTCACTTCCGGGCTCTGTATCGGGTCGTCGGTAGTGAGATCAAAGACATAGATGCCACTAGTGGAAGCGGTTAGATCCACGCTAGAGAGGACCAGGATATACTTGAGGAATGCGATATCAATGGCCGAGCATTCTGGATCCTGGGCGGCTGTAGGATTTAGCTCAGTTGTCATCCACGCTTTCAAATTCATGACAAGAGACGAACCTGTAAGAGATTCCCGAATCTGAGCACACCGCTCTCGATGTCCGTGACGCCAGCTGTCTCTCTGGCAGGATGTACAGCAATAGAAGAAGAGGCGACATGCGGCGCAGCGCTTCGGTTTTTTCATGTCATTGAGATTCGGACACTGTAAAGCAGAAAGTGAGTCGTCGCTGAAAGTTGGATACCCGGGAGTAATCCGCTCACCGCAGCGTTATCGCACAGTGTAGGCATCCGTTCATAGAAAGCCTCGCGCAACCTGTCAAATTGTAGGATGCATTGCTCAAACGACGTAAGCGCGGGGTCCTCGTCAGGTTTCGCATCCGAGAGTCGGCTCAGCAGGCGACGGGCAGGGCGAAGAAGCGCGTAGCAGAAGAGATACGGTTTAATGGAAGTCAAGATGTGCGACCATACTGCGTCCACCATAATAACCTTTTCATCTAGAGGTTTGTTCCGCTGGACGCAGCGCAATTTGACCAGCTGGTAAAACCGGAGGAGATGGAACATAACATCATGTTCGGGATCTAGGATCTGGCGCCCCACCCATACGACATCGCCGTGAAACAGCAAACGACCGAGGCGCATAGCAACTACTTTGACACACCTCAGAGTCGCGTCCAAAGGAATGAGCTCGCCGGTGCCAAGGAGAACATTTACTTCGTTCCGCAGCAATGGACAGACGCACATCGCTTTCAAGGCGATACAGGTCCAGCGAACGTGATCCTGGCGGAGGGACTCTTCCCGGAAAGCAGGCGTGTCCAAGAATTCGAGGACGTGGTGCACCGTCATTATCATGAACACAGCATATGAAGCCTCCCCTTCGTGCGTCGACGCCATAAGTATCTCGTAACTTCCAATAACGGTGAACGTGAATGCTTTTACTACAAGGAAGGGTTCCTGTATAAAGCGACGTTCGACATCTTCGGCGTACGGGAGGTCGGCCTTCATACAGTGCAGAAATTTTATAATGTTGAACGCGCTCCAGACGTACTTCGGCTGACATTCGGATGTCGGACTGGAGAAAATGTGAAGGGCAATGAGGGGGAATGTTTCCGACAAGAAAGCTCGGGTCGGGTTGGAGTGGTCGGGCAAACCACCTAGTTGGGATGCCAGCTGGGGTATACAGCAGATGATGTTGAGCAGGAAGATCATGGACGCCGCCACATCGCCGAGTCGACCAAAGTCGCGTTGGACCATGATGTTTCTGGCTAGATACGACATCCAGGCAGTCATGCGCGGCATGAGGCGCGAGATGAGCATGAGCGCGTCGGTCGCGTTTACACTGTGCTGAAGAAGCCTGCTATCCTGGACGGCAACCTCAAGATGGCGCAGACACGCCACGACGAGAATTTGGGTGTCCCGGGTATCTGTGGAAGGTCCTTTCGGTATAGATTCGGGAATGTTGGAGGAGAGATATCGCGATAAGCGAAGAAAAGTGGTTTTGTTTTCCACAACGTCTGAGAAATCAGGAATTTCCAATGGCAAGGCGTGTTCAACCCTGCAGACAATGCCTTTTAGACTTTTCGGGAAAATTTAGTATACATATGGACCTACATGGTACCCTCTATCAGAACAAGCTCAAGCAAGTTGGGATGATGGTGAGAGTTAAAGAATTCGGTGACCGTGACATTACGTGCAAGGCGTGGCAGGATGAGCAGGACTGACAGGTATAGTACGGAACGTGTCGCAGAGAGGACGGGACACAGATAAAGAAAATGGGGCGATAGTCATAATAAACTAGTTGAGTGACTGTGGGGAAATGCGCATACAGACATACAGATGTTCAATGGAGCAATATATAGGTATGAATAATGATGGTGTATATTTCTTGTCTTTCAGCAATCGTCTCCCGACTCAATCAGGTTGCACGCCAGTCGCAGGAGACTGTACGTCCGTCTCGCCTCCATCAGGGCGCACACAAAGCTTCTTAGCCGCAACCTCTCGCTCCTCTTCCTCCTCCTCATCCTCGCTATCCTCGCGTCCTCGTTTCTCAACCCGCGGGGCCGCTGCGCGTTCAAAGGCACGGTGGGAGATAGCTCTATATCCGACCTTCGCTAACCGGTGATGAATATCCATAAATTGTTCCTGTAGGAAGGTGTAATGCCGGTGATAGAAGCTCTTCGGATCCCAGCGTGTCATGCCCGGGACACCAACATCGAGTGGTTCCGTAGCTTCGACGCTCTTGTACAAAAGCGCCAGGACGTCGAAGCTCTTCAACCCGGACACGATACACGCCCCCTCTGGCACTTTGTTGTAGAGCGCAGAGACAGCCTCGGCCGATTCCTGGGAGGTAATATCCCCCCTCACGAAGGCGCTCCGCTCCAATGACTTTTCCACCTCGAGGAGCTCGTCGCGACAACACTGGACATCGGAGCGGCATTGCGCCGAAGCCTTGGAGTCGAGGCAGTCCGGGACTTTCGTGAATATGAACCATACATATATCCATAGCGCAGCCTCCAGGTCGTGCGCAAAGTTGTATCGGAAGAAGACCTTTGGTCGCTGAATGTATCGGGTGAAGAGATGACGCCCGTGCTCGTATTCGACGGCCATGAATCCCGGGGTACCCTAAAGGACATGTTGAGACTGAGTAGCGTACAGCATTTACAGGTGCTTACCGTCACGCCTGTCTCGTTGAAGGGAGCATCGTAAGGCTGCGCAAACTCTAGGTCGGAGATCTTCAGTTGCCGCCGACCGTCAGGCGCTACGTGGAATAAACAGTTGCCGGGACTGATATCGTGGTGGAGATATTTCGCAAGCCGCATGAAATAAAGGCCTAGCAGACGTTAGTTTCGAGCAAGTAGAAGAGAAAGCTGCTAGACAGTACCTTGAATAAGTTGAGCCATGGCTAGGGCGACGTCGCTGTACTTTGAAAGGTCGTACATGGATTGGCATTCCTCCGCGAAGATGATCCTTTGGTGAATCTTCGTTGTGTGATGGGGCGTAGATGGTGGTTGCGGCATATCGTGAACTTCAAATGCTGCGGCATAGTGTATCAAAGTCGAACAATTGTCTGGGGCCGGCGCGGCGTCATCCACTCCATTGACCTGGACAGGCGCATCTGATACGATGTGCAAGAAGAACTTCCTGGCGTCCTCTGCTAGCGACCCAGCGGGATGGCCGCCATCTTCGTCCAATTTCCGAAGCGCGTCAAAGATCTCGGTTTGGATCTCCAGCTCGCTTTTGGCACCCGCGTCATGCCAAAAGTCTTTCAACACCATTGTCTCCCCTATGGGAGCCTTGGTCACGGCGTGCAGTTCTGTCACTGCCCATACCCGCGGCGCCTTATAAATAATATCATTTCTGTAGCTCGGCGAGAGTTCGTAACGTCTGATAAATCTTGTCGCCGATATGGAACTGGTACTGAAGGCGGCCACTAGCGTCGTGAGCGCGCGTAACGGTAGGATCATAGCCGAGTTCTGAGCGAGACGCGAAGGTCATGAAAATGATGAATCGAATGAAGTGTTCGGTTGCATCAATAGATAAAAATAAGAAAAATCATGAATCAAAAATCAGAATGGCGAGTGGCGGTGCCAGAATGACATCTTGTTGCCCTCAACAGTGAAGGCGGTCATGAAACGACGACATTCATCTGCCTCGAGGATCAGACTAGCGGCGGCGACAATGTCAAACTCGGTCTATGAAAAATGCTCAGTAAAGAACCTCGGAGTGATCAAATTGCACACCTCTGCACGATTATTGACAAACTTCCGGAATCGACCAACAGAAGTCAGGTCTACCAAGGGAGCTCGGTCACCATACACTCCGGTAGTCGATGACTCGACAAGGAAGAAATAAGCGTTGGTCTTGAGGCGATCTTCGTCCAGATACTCGCAACACATGGGTCGGCTAGAATCGTATTTCATCCTAGCCGTAGCCTTCCCCAGCTTGCCCTTGTCCTTATCCCACTGCAGACAGAGGTCGTGTATCTCGTCTGCGATAGGCTGGAGATGGGCGAAGGTCTCGTCCTCCAATCTAAAATCGATTCTCGTCTTGTCCCATCGGCCTTTTTTTATGGTCTTCGACTGCTTGAGCCTGACTAGAACATGGACGACGAGATCGTCGTAGTCCGTTTTGGTGAGCCTACCGATGGCGAGGTGGCGGTCGATAAAGGCAGTGGTGGGTAGGATAATGGAGTGATCAATGGTGCTCTGGTTGAGCACTACGCGCTTATCGTGGAGAGAGCGCATGAGTGCGGTCAATGCGTGGGTATTGGTACGGGGAGATGGTAAATGTCGGAAGTTAAGCGTGTTCGTGATGCTCGTCGAGAACAAAGGCTACACGGACGGCTTTGTTTGCGTCGTGGCTCATTTGGTGCATAATGAAAGCACGTGGTCCTGTGTTTGCTACATTGGTAGATTGAACAATGGATATCTAAATATGGCATGTGGACGGACAAACCTTGCGCATAAACAATCCGATGTGCTTGCTAAACGGGATATACGAGCGCGTGCCCATGCCAGTACGAAGGCCAAGAGTTTGTACATTGAAACGCTGCCCGTTTCCTTCTGCTCACGCCACAATGTAACAGTTTTTGGTACATTCGCAAAGCTCGAAAGACTAGTCTGTCCTTCGCAGAGCATGCAAAGTTAAGACCGAAGTAAGCGCGTGAAGTAAAGTAACGGTTACCCACCCATTACAGAAGTTGTCGACTAGAAATTTGCACATTCTGCAACGTGGTGAACCGATGGGCAGCACGCCTGGAAGGAAAATCAAAAAGTGTTTACATCAGAAAGAGTATTCACCTTAAGGTTGAAGAGTTCGGAGCCATGTTTCGACGCGTACAGACCTTGGATATCATAAACTGTTGCTTCCTCCAGATCGCATTTGTGAGTGGACTTGCCGGTTCCGGTATGGATTCAACAGTCAGCATGTAACCGCGTTGTCACTGGCATGAGCTGTCGAGAAGTGGCGCAATACTGGTTTCGAAGCCGGACGCGAATGTAATAATGTCGACGCGGTAGAGGATTATCACGGAGACGGCGCTAGTAAGATCACATTCAGACGCAAATGAGGAGCTACATCAGGGGATGAGATTGGGACGCAGTAGCTGAAATATAGTATACTGGAACGAGTCCAGGCCGAAGGACCAGCAGGCTGATCTGCAGACGACTGGAATCTTGAGGACAAGTCAAGTTTTTAAGTAGCACAAGCCAAAGATTGCCGACCAGTGAAGCACGGATTACGCCAGAATTAGGCCATTGAATTCCAACAAGGGGAAGGTCTGTCATAGAGGTAGCCGCAGCGGTAAGGACAAGTCAGGACACGAATGGCAACACCACGTGGATGCCGAGCGCGTTTGATGGCCTTGATGCAACCTTGATGTCGTTTTCCTTCCTGCCACCTTGTGCTCGCCCTTGCCACTCCTTACGACGTGTATTCACGGCTGAAACGGCGTAACTCCTCATACCAAGCGCGAATTATTTGCAGGATCCAATATAGCGCTTTCTCCTACCGACCAGGCAATGGCTTCCACATCGTTTCCAAGCTCAGATTATACCATTTTCTCTCCTTCATCAACGCTCAATCCGTCGCCTCTAATTACCATGCCGGTCGCGGACCTCTTCCTAGGAAATCCTATCCGAAATCGTTGTCTAGTTCCCATTCCTGACATGCTGGAAGCCGACGACGGAGCGTCAACGCGTCTCACGCCGAGCAAGCGGACGACTGGGCCCAATAAAAAGACCAGTCTAGCTGTCTCTATGCTGCAAGGATCCTACACGTCGAAGGATGTAGTGATGGACGCGTCTGTAGAGGATGATATGGATTCTGATGATTCCGAGGAGGATTGTGGTTCGGAGGAAGAGACAAACGAGGAGATGGAGGTTTCTGGCTGGATGGTACGTTTTGTGCAAGTACGCTTGTACGATCTAATCCACAGTTTAGGTCCTAACTCCCTCTAAACGACCTTTGAAGCGACCTGTTACTCCAATTTCCACTGGTCTAACGACAGAACGCCTAAAGTCCCGGCTAGACGAGGACGAAAGTGATGAGGAGCAACTCGCCGAGGAGGATGAGATTCTGGAATGCATAAAGCGTAGCAGGGTGGACAAGGGCAAGGGTAGGGCGATGGAGAAAGGCCCGGCGATGTCTGTTCGACACAACCATGACGATGCGGAATCAAAAGTACGACCACTTGGATCATCGACTATACCTAATAGGAATGGGGTATGTCGTTCTTTCACGCCTTCGTCGTTTTCTAAGACGAAAATAAGCTGGCGAGATGTCTACCGGTGTGCTAAACCCATCTTCTGTGCAACACATATTGGAGGAAGTAGGCTTAATGATTGTCGAACCTACAGCCCTGCTGGATGTTCGTACGAGTGTCATACTTACCTTAACTTAATATCGTTAACCGTACGCGTAGGACCGAATTAATATTGCCTTTCCACTTGCAATACCTACAGGCCGACTTCGCTCAAACTTCCTCTCGCCACCGCTGAGGAAATTATGAACGTCAAAATCGTAAATCGTTACAAAGTCAGTTAACATTCGCCAGCAATGCGGCCACGATTACTATGGACGAGAACTTGGATACAGATGAAATCTTGGCTCAAAGGCGGAAACGTCCACGTTCACCCGTCAGCGCAGTGAGCGGCAAACCGAAGCGTAATCCTGAACCCTACCACAGCGATGGGACATTTACCCTTAAACTCGCTAACTGCACCGAGGTCTACAAACTGTCGAATGCAGCTCTACTGTCATCGCCTCCCTCCTTGCCTCCCAATCTCTTTCCCCATTTACTCAAATTCCACAATCAAAGAAACCCAATCTGGAAAAGATGCTAGGCATCGCACGGCCGCACTGCAAAGAGCACATCGAGTGGGCGCGGAATAGGCTGAAGAGATATTACCATTCGCCGCCCAAGACGCTGCGTACGCGAGCGGCGTGGTGTGTTGTACGAGCGCATGCAGGGCTTCGGTTACCCGCGCTGTATGATACACTGGATGTGCTTCGTTCAAGATCGGTGTGGGATTCGCCGCAAGGTGTTCAGCTTTTCGATGTGTGGGTGAGGAGAGATTGTCTAGGATAACGACGCGTCTTTGGATGAAAAGATGCGGATGTGCGAAGGAGACTGTTATGGAGCAGTGGCGCTACGGTCTGATTGGCGCGTTGGCGGTGTTAGAGGCTGGTTTAGGCGTGTGGATGTAAAGCATTGTGGAAGAGCAGGCGACAGGAGGTTGGAGTTTGGGGTAGCATGGGAGCAGAATGTCTTATAGAGGTTGTTGATCTTTCGGACTATAACAAGGTAGTCCCTTAGCTTTCTACTGTCTTCCCATACTCACCCTCTCGGTTTTCCTTCTCTTCTTCCAGTGATGCATACGGATTTTGTCGTCGTACGCTCTCGAAACCGGTGTCTATGCCAGACGAACACATTCAACCGAAATCAGAGCCACCAGATCCAAAGCTGAAGCGTCACTCCATCGCCGTCTCGGAAGAAACCCAAGGCCGGGTATTCGACGCCCATGAAGGAAGTACCTGCATCAGCCAGCGAAGGCCAAATGGTAAGGCAAGGCGGGCAGAAAGGAAACTCCTGACTTTCTCAAGGACGCAGATGAGGAAGATTTATGGGAGCAGAAGCAGTGTGCGATGGAACGACAAATCTACGAGCACTTACAGGAAAGGAGGGGACGAGAGAAGGGGGAAGAAAAGGCTAGAGCGGATAAGGCCAAGAGAAGGAGGATCAAGTGCAGGCGCTGAGGGAACGGCAAGAGGAGTTCAAGAAGAAGCAGCGGTTGATAAGGGCGAAACCCGTTAGTGAGGAGATATGGAAGGAGAAGTGTCGTGTTGGGAACATGTTGAGAAACGCGATGAACAGCAAGGTTCGGATAGCGAAACAGAAGAAAGCGCAGAAGTGGAGGAATCATCAGAACGCAGTGTAGGATTCGAACTCGATTTCTTGGTGATATTCATTTTGAAGATATGTAAATTGAATTCTTTTTATTGCTGAGGATGAGAATTTCAGTCAGAAGATTGCTAAAGACGTGGTTGTGCATACCCTTCCTTGCCTTCATCCACGAGGAGATAGAAGCCTGCGCCTTGCGTGATTTGACGACTATTTCATTGAGGGTAACTCGAACAAGCCACCGACGCGTCCGGCCAGTAAACGTCAACCGACACATATGGCATATACCGATACCAGCAGGACCTCAGGTATGGCTAGTTCTCGCAACGTCTTATTGCTTCGAGTCGCTCTCACGCTTTGTACGTCGTTCATTCGTGTTACAACAGTTTATCATGTAGAAGTACAAGTGCTACATACATAGATCGAAATAACGATGTAGCACGTAGATATTATAGACGACTAGGTTTTGTATCGAATAGATAGAGCAGTATTATAATAAAAGTAATATTTGTCTTTCAGCGAACCCTCTCCTTGCTTTGCCTCTCTTCGTCATTCGGCTTCCACACCCTGAGGCGTAAGCAACCGGAAGAGATGGAGGTCATCCTGCTTCAAGTTGGATCAACGCGCGCACACTGCTTCTTGCGAACACCCTCCTCCTCCTCCTCCTCTACCTCACCATCCTCGAACGCCCGTTTCGGAGGACGCTGAGCAGCCGCTCGAGCTGCGTCAAACTCAAATTTCACGTCCCTTATCGCCTTGTACCCAACCCTAGATAACCGTCGATGGATATCCAGGAAGCCATCCTGTAGGCACTGATAGTATCCTCGCTGGAAGAACTTTGGATCCCAGCGCGTCAAGTCCCGGACATCGGGGTCGAGCGGTTCCGTAGCCTCAACGTCCGGTAGAGTCTAATGAGAACGTCGAAACATCTCAACCCTTTGACAAGAAACGATCCCTCTGGAACTCGCGTATATAGCGCAGTGAGAGCATCGACAGCGGACCTAGCGTTGTCATTGTCAAGCACAAAGCCGCGGCGCTCAAGTGAGCCCTCCGTCTTGAGCTGGTCACGATAATACCGAACATCGCGTCGGATTTCGGCGGTCTCAGCGGCGTTGACGCAACCCGGGACTTTATCGAATAAGAACCGGACGTATATCCAGAGCGCGCCTTCCAGGTCGTGGGCGAAATTGTGCCGGAAGAATGGCTTCCTAATGGCCTTTTCGTTCGCCTTGGGCGGAATGAAGAAATGAGATTGGCTCTTGTATTCGACAGCCATGTAGCCTGGAGTACCCTGAAAGTTGTCTAGTACAATGTATAAGCATACGTTTAGAAAGACTTACAGTTATGGAATCCTCGGTGAAGGGAGCATCGTAACGTCGGGCATATTCGAGGTCTGAGATCTTCAGTTGCCAGTCGCCGTCGGCCGCTGGCAGTGGATGCATTAAAACATTCCCGGGACTCATATTGTGGTGGGTAAATCCCGCGAGGCGCATATAATAAAGGCCTAGCAGACGTCAGTTTAGAGCAAGTAGAAGAGAAAGTTGCTAGACAGTACCTTGAATGAGCTGAGACATGCCCAGAGCGAAATCCGCATAACTAGAGAGTTTCGATATGCAGCAGCACTCCTCTTCAAATACCACTCTTCTGTGAGTTTTCGCCTGGAGCTTCGGGAGATCATTGGGTGCTTGCATATCCTCACAATGATACGACGCGGAATAGGTCATTATGCGAAAGTCAGACTCAGGCACAAGTGCCATATCGACCGCGCCGTTGAACTCGACAGCCGCATCCAATGCGATCGTCAAAAAGAATCTTTTCGCGTCTTCTGCCAGCAGACCCGTCGCACCCGGGGGACATTCGTCGGCAGGTACGCCAACTTTGTCCAAGGCCCGAAGCGCATTGAAAATTTCGGTTTGTATTTCCAACTCGCCTTTGACATTCGAATAGGGCCAAAAGTCTTTCAACACCATTCTCTTTCCTCTGCGAGCCTTGGTCTCGGGGTCCCATTCTGTCACTGTCCATACCCGCGGAGCATGAGAAACGACGTCAAGTATTCGGGGTTGGGCAAGAGGTCGGTCCAGCGTCCGGTAGATTTTGGCGCCAATATGGAACTGGTACTGAGTGTAGCCATAAGCGTCGACGCGAACGCGCGTGATGGTCGGATCGTAGCCGAGTTCCTCGCGAGAAGCAAACATCATGAATATCAGAAAGCGTATGAAATGTTCCGGTTCCTGCAGCCAATGAGTTACATACTTGAATGTGGATCATAAGACAAGCAACTCACTGCGTGGTAGTCAAAGGGAGTAGAAACGGCGATGTGTGATCGCGAGAACTGGAAGAAGGTCATCGTCTTGCCCACAATTGTGAAGGCGGTCATAGAACGACGAGCGGGATCACTGTAGAGTATATGACTAGCCGCCGCGACGATATCAATTTGCGTCTATGAAAACACGGTCAGTAAAAACACGCCAGGAGTTAATATAAATAATGCGCACATATGAATGGTATTCACACGACTTCCTAAATCGTGCCACGGAGGCGATGTCTTCGAGGGGGGGATCGTCGCGTTGTCCACCTTCGCCAGTCAACGACGATACAAGGACGAACTGGGCGCTTGTCTCGACAGGTTTCTCGAGAAATGCAGAGTTCATGGTCCGACCGGGGTTGGATATCATCTTCGCCGTCGCTCCGCCCAGCTTGTCCTTGCCGGCATCCCACACCACACATATTTCATGAATCTTGTCTGCAATGGACTGCAGATGAGCGAATCTCGCATCCTCTGTCACGGTGTCGACTCTGATTTTCATCCATCGTCTCTTTCTCAAAAACCTGGACTCCTGTAGTTTGGAAGTGACGTGGGCAACAAGGTCCTGGTTGTCCGTTTCGGTAAGCCTATGAATGGCGAGGTGGTTGTCGATGAAGGTAGTGGTGGAAAGAGTAACCGAATTATGAAGGATTTTCTTGTTAAGAATTTTGACCTGATCGCTGAGAGGACGCCGCGGCGAATCCATGGACGCGGTTAAGACGTGGATGTCGATCCTGAGGGTGGTGGCGAATGTCAATGATGTCTACGAGGCAGTCGACTCGCTGTGAGGTGAATGCTCGTAGAGAACAAAGAACACTGTGCATGCAAGTGTCGTGACGTTCACAATGAAGCACGTGGTTCCGTGTTTGCCACAATAAAAAGCAGACAGAACAATGGAAACCCAAAAAGGCAACATGCGTGAGCGGGTAAACTGTGCGCGCCTTAAGATCGTAGGCGAGGTAAATCGAAAACCACCTACGCCATGCGTTGATATCGCCATTGCAGTAAGACAGCCTGTAACTGGTATCATAAAGTTGGTGTCTGCAGTTGTGGAAGCTAATTCAGAGGTGAGCGAGCAAACGGAGACAAGTAAAAAGACCGCTGACTCGAGGCTTGAAAATCATCTTTTTGTTGACAAGTCCGAGCTGTCGAGTCGGTTAGCTGAGGAGAGAAAGTTGAACCTAAAACAATGTCCATACGACAGCGAAGCCGCGCGGAAGAGACTGTAATCGACGTAGAATGGCAACCGAAACGAGTGCGCTAGTGCTGAGTTCTGTCTTTTGTCCTTCGAGACGCCATTCGTTTTCCTTCAGCGATACCCAAAGACTCTCATAGTATCCCCAAGGCTTGTAAGAGCAGTCTTGGCAACTGAGGTCGGTCAAATGTGATCGGGTGAACTCACCCGCCATTGCAGCCTGTAGGTTTGCGACTAGACTCCGTCGCGGACTTGACTTGCTCCTGAGCAGGATGATGATTACATGTCTACAGCTGTCATATGATAGCTGGGCCGGCACTTTGACTCCACGTCAAGACCTCTGGTCCCATCTGGTCCAAAAAAATCAATCCTTCCTTCCTTTCGAGAAGACTTTTTGGTGGCTTACAAGTGAATTCGACAGGCTGAGCGATGTTGAATGTTTCTGGCGCCGCTCATGAGTCTTCTCAGCAGTTCCTGAGCAGTTCTCAGCAATCTTCGTACCGTTCCGGACACGTTCCTGGGAGTCAGAAGGAAACGCATTTGATCTATAAACTGATCGACATCACGGCTTTTCCCTTTCTTTCCTCGATAGCACTGCATGCCGTTGATGATCCAACGGACCAACGCTAACGGAGCGTCCCACCAAACTTCGCTTTCTCCGCCGAGCCTCTCCGCCGCAAATGCAGAGTTCGACTTGAGCGCTTGAGCGGCCGCGAGGACAGAGGGCCACGTGTAGGTCTCACAAATCCGGGCCCACCAGGACGCGTGTCTACAGCTACAACGCTGACTCCCGCAAGCTTCGATTCACAATGAGGGTTTGAACTATCATTATGTCAGTTCGTGTTTTCTATATCAGCTGTTACATTGAACGCGCGTCGAGGCATTCATAATGTTGTTGAAAAGGAGTCGCGATTAAGTATCCGTTAGATTCGGTATCATCATTACAAGTAGACGCTTTCGCTGGCTCGTTCCAATCGTATCGTGAGTATACATTCTTTCAAATTACACGAGTGCTGAAGACAAGCTTGACCATAGGACTCATACTACCCCGCTTTCTTCAATATATCGTACTCGTAATCCTGGACACCGATAAGATAGTATGTTCTCCAGCGCCGCATCGCTTCCCGGCGATGCGACGTTGGCAAACACATTATCTTCTACTCTCGAGACGAATCCTCTTAACCATCCTCTTCGCTTTAATCCGCGCCAACAACCAAGTGTGGAATGCCAGCTCAGCATCTTCATCAAAGCGGCCCAAGTCTGTCACCGAGAGCTCTTTCAAGCTCCTACAATCCACACCCAAGTCTGCTAGAATACCCGTCGGTGACACCCTCGACAGCGACAGGACCTCCAACAACGGCAAACGCTGGAAAAACCCGCTTGCAATATCTACCGCGGTGTTTCCCGGCCACGGCGGCGTCGTCAGACTAAGAGATAACACTCGCACAGCAGTCAACTTCAGGCTGCTCATAGCTGCGACAGTCGAAGTTGCCACCTGTAGAAATCGACAAGTGCCGGATAACGTCAATGAGTATAACCGAGTTAAACAGTCGGAGAAGATAACCGTCGAGAGTATCTTCTGCCCGATCTCCCAATGACCTCAGACGTGTCGGCCTCTCATCGTCAGATGAAGCGGTCGTGGCTCAGAGTAGCGCAGTACGTCCTGGACAACATTTATGTCGCTGAAGTGGTTAGCAAAACATGGCATATTAAATGACACTGCAACCCATAGCGCTTGCACGCTCGACGCAGTCTCTCTCCAAGAGCGGCAGACGTGCGAGAGCGCCAGCGAAACGTTCGTTCGTTCGCTGTCGCTTTCCGGTGTCAGTTCATAGGCGGCTCTGAATATAACCTGAAGGATCGTGGGCGCTAAATCGCTGGCGTTCCACTCTGCAAACAGTGAGGCTTAAATGTGCAGAAGACGTAGAATAGCAGCTTACTACGAGGTTTGACGAAAGCGTTCAAAATCATTGTTCCTCGCAAAGCTTATCCACAGGCATTTCCGAGCCAGACCGGTGATAATATCCATAATGATACATCCTCCGAACGAAACTTCTCCCGCAATCAAAATGAGTGTAGCCACACTGCTCAGCATGCAGTATGAGCTTGTCCAGCTCGTATTCGGGGAAATATTTCATGTTCGTGGACGTCCCCAAGATGACGATCCCACCCGAACTTGATTGAAGCTCTGCAGCAGACTGTATAAACCCACGTAACAGTTCAGCGACAGACCTTCGCGCCTCTGGCGCCACGGGGATTGAAACCAGATGGCAGCATCCTTGGGCAATCGGGATGCTCGTCGAAGAATCTTGACAGGCATCGAGCGTCCGCCCGCCAAGCATAAATGTGGTCGCTCAATGTCTGCCAAGTATCTCCGAGTCCAGAAAGGTAAGTCAGAAACTCTTCGAGATCGTGGTGCACTATGTTCAGTGTAAATATGAGGTTCCCGGCATACCAGAAGACAAAACATACTTGTCAAGTAGTCAGCATGTGAGTCCCGGCTTCGTTTCATCGCAGAGATGATATCCTCCAGTCGAGCAGCCTCCCCGCCTTTCTCATAGTAGGTCGCAAATACGCCATCTAGCGAGCCTCTGGCACACCCAAGGCCAGCGGTAGTGTTCGGTGAAATGCCTGCTCCCCAACGAATAACACACTCCGCTCTTATCAAGCAAGATGTCATTCAAAGCCTTTTCAGCGTCGGCGGACAGGAGAGTTAGATCAGCCTGTGGAGAACCTGATTCGTCACAGAGTGTTGAATAACCAAGCGATATTAATGGACTCACCGATTAAACCCATCACACTGAGGAGGACGTCGTCGTCTTCAAAACAGTGTGTACATCATGTCGTGATGCCTTCACACGCCATCGAAAGGTACAGAGCGGCTGTAATCTAATGTTAGCAAATATAAGTATAAGAGTCTGGATTCTTCAACATAATTCCCTCTTCGCATCGTAAATCAATTTCCCAAGTGTTCGATAACTTAAACGCCACGTCTATCCTCACGGGAAGCGATGTGGTGCTTGCAAACACGCTACCTTCTGCCATGGTCTCGAGATGGATCGTCTCGACCATCATCTTCGCCTTGATCCGCCACAACAGCCAACCGTAAAATGCTAGCTAGTCTTCGTCAAAACATCCCAAGCTTGTTACCGAGATGATCTTAAGCTCCCGAAATCTGCAAGAATGCCAGTATCAGTCATCCAACGAGGGCAACTTGGACCGGAAGAACTGCGTGCATGTCGACCGTAGTGTTTTATGGCGTCGTCAGATAAAAATTTTGCCCAGAAGCCAGATTCTGAATGCCCGCCATGCCAGCTGCAGCCCTCGAAGTTTCCACAGCTATTCGGAGACCTTTTACGAAGACTTACAAGCTGATGTCCCACGACTGTGAATATCAAGTTACAGTAAGATTGCTCTAGTAGGTTCACAGAGAATTTGAAAAAGGAACAGAAGAATTCAACGGTCACGTCATCGTCGATTGTCTCACTCTCCGACAGCACGTCGAAGAGATCGTCTTCGCCTACCTCGAGCGCCATGGATGTGCTGTTACAAGATAGAGTATACACTGGAGAGCCTTCAGTATTGATAGCAGTGACACGCCAGTTGCCGAGCGACGGATGACGGAACTGAGAGTGAGGAAAGTGGTATGGTGCAGGCATGAGGACAGCGGCATGCTTAGGACCGATGACTCTCTGAATGTGGATATCTAGTAAGTCTTGAGCGGAGGAACACGGTTAGAGGGATTGCTGCGGTGATTGACAACCCAATCCGAGGCACTAGAAGACGTAGGCAATCGTCAGTTGGGTCGGGAGCACTCATGCACTCACAGTTCTCTCAACCGCGAGAAATAAGCCAGATAAGCGGCTTCGCCGTCCCATTCAACGTATTTCTCCGAGAAAAGGATAGACGCAGTGAAGGCATAGAAGCAGTGGCACATGTAACTACAACAGACATTAGCGTGGGCAAAGATCAAAATGAAGGCTACGTACCCGTTAATGGTCGTTGCCTCGGTCGTCCGCAGATACGCATCGTACCATGCGAGAGCGGCTTGCACCTGAAGCATACTATCTGTCCCAGCGCATCCGGTCGACTTCACGGAGATTACTAGCCCATTCTCTTGCTGCCCCTTCAATGTCTGGATTGCTGCGAAAAGCTCATCACGCTCTCTTGGCCTCTCAGCAATCGCATCCGCATTTTCCAATTGCACTTTAACAAAGAAGAATCCTTGCTCAACTGCCTCGTCCATCGACATGCTCCTGGGCGGGAAACTGTTGGTAGCGAGCGACGTCATGAGTGTACGTGGTTGAGATTGATCAATCGATCGAGCCCTCTGAAATGATCCATAGCCTGGTCACAGCACAGTAATGAGTAGTGTATATTGTATGTACTAAGTTTGAACATGAGAAAAGAGTGTAGTTACTAGTACAACGTTAAGACATACAGTGTAGATAGAAAATGTAACATAGAATTTAATAACCGGCGTCGTCGATATCGTGGTTCAGCTGATGACGGCGAACCAGCCTCCTGCAAACTAGCGCATTTGCGAGATCGTACCTCCTCCCGCGCCTCCCCCTCGTCTTCTTCAGAGACTACTGTCGCAAGCGCGATTCCCTTTAGCGGAGACCAGGTTTGAACCTTCCAAGGCGCGGAAAATGACGAAGAAGACAGACTGCAGCTCTCGTAGAACGAGGGCAGGAAATCCTTGTCTGCCCACTTGAAGGAATGGCCATGACTGGCGTTGATCCCTCCATCCGCTTGTAACAGCTGGCGACGAAATTTCCGAAGCCGCCCAGTAAAGAGAGACCGTAGTAGTCCTCGTCCCGGCCGTAAAAGTGCCCAAACGCCTTCATATATACTGCTGAATCCTTCGACGAACCGGCTTCGCGTATCCAGGGCAATACCGAAGAGTTCTCGCCAATGCTGCCGCACTGTGGGCGCGAAAACTCTATCCGTGATGGATGATGGAACAGCTGTCAGCAACTAGCAGTACAACCAGAGCGCAGATTCTATGTCGTGAAGGTAATTACACCGAAACCAGCGTGTAGTCTCAGGTTTCGCCAGCCGCGCTGCATCTCAACATCTGAATCTTGCGGGAGGCGGCGCCGGGGCTGTCGCGCCAACGAGAAGAAATGGTTCAGCGTTGGTATTCAACGTTCAACCGCCCTGAAGCCTGGCGTTCCCTGAGCGTCAAGTCAGACAAGCAGAACGAAAGGAATGAGTCGGAGAACTTACAGGCTCAACGTTGAACGACTCGGCGCCATATGGACACGCATATCCGAGATCCAAAATCTTAGTCTGAAGTTCGCCTTTTCAACTAGACAGTTGCCGGGACTGATAGTTCGATGGACATATCCAACTAGACGTACAGACATAGGGCCTGCAGAATAAGTATTGTTTAAACGCACTGATATAGAAGATGTAACAACGTACCTTCTCAGGACCTCAACTATCGCTAAAGAATCCTCGGCGTAGTCAAGAAGCAATTATGCTCGAAGATAAAGCTGCGGTTGGTTCGCGTAAGATGATTGTTGACGGGTTCGTCCACGATGATGGGAGGTTTGCCTCTTGCTACACCTTCAGCTGCAAGCAAGGAACCTGGAGTATTTGCGTGCCGCAGGGAAGTCGTTTGACTTCCTGAGCGCCGAGATTTCGTCATGGACAGCCTTTTAAGTTTTCTCCTCTGAAATTAGGGACATGCCAACATCAACGAACGCGGATCGTCAAAAGAGGTGTTTAATGACAGAGATGATATCAATGGACTCACCGATGAATACCATCACACTGAATCTTCAGAACAGCCTCCGGGTGCTTGACTACTTCCCACGCCTACAGAGGATCTAACGTTAGGAAAGAATAAAGAGTCTGGAGCCGCCAACAGATTCTCCTCCGCGACCATCAGCAAAGACGGTGTCCCAATGTGAATCAATTTCTATGTCAATACATCATCCCGCTCATGTAGGGGAATGTTGAATGAAACAATGAAACGGTAGGTTGTACTACTAGACTGGAATCGTCCTCCCATCGCACTGCGCTCCGACATCTGCATCTGTAAATAGGAATCATTATTCATGAAAACCTGGGGAACAAGTCAGTAAATCATCGAGTTTTATGAAAAGGAAACCACGCACGTCAAAGGAGTATCTGAGGACGATACTCGAAACAATTGTAGCAAAAGAACATGAATACAGATCACAGGCTATATACAGTCGAAGAGGTATCATAATAATATGTATATGTAAGTACGAAGGTGTACAGCGTCTGGGGACGAGAACAAGAAAAGAAGAGAGGTTATTGGTACCCGCCATAGTACGGGTCTTCGTCCCAAGATTCTGTGGGACAGCTGAGCAAGCGTGTGAGGTAAAGACTGCGGACATACCTTCGGTAATGCTTTTCCAAGCTAAATATATGACCCCCACAGCTGCGGTTTCTAGCACCGTCCCGATAAAGCTTCCGTCCTGTGAAGCTATGAGCCAAAGTGTATGTAAACGAGTAGTAGACACGTACCACTTTGGCGTCGCTGCCCTTGCAGATGACTTTTCCCAACAAAAACCAAGCCAGTTGTCCGAGTACGAACAGAATGGCGGCAATGACATAAAACCACATGGGTTTAACTTCGTTCAAAACGGATAGCACAATATAGGCCATAAGGCCCAGATATGCGAGGGCACACACACCAGGCCACATGCTGGTTACGATGAAAAGAGCGACAGAGTGGAGAGCGGCCTGCGGATCGCCAGGTTCGAGGGTGGTTGTGAAGCCCAGGCCAACATCAAGAGAAACGTAGAGCGCTGCCACGAAAGATATTAGGCAGAGAAAGGTGAAGGGGATTATGGAAGACATGGTGCCATCCTCGACGATCTGGGTTGCGACTAGGGCATTGGCCAGCAATGCACCAAAAAGTGCAGCAACGAGGCCGGCGTGGATGGCGGTAAGGACAACGAGGGCGGTGCTGCCCTGCTCGAGAAGACTGCCCGTAGTCATGATTTGGAAGGGAAGAGTGAGCAGGTAGAGCACGAGGAATAGGCGCAGCTCTACGCGGCCGACAGCTGCTTTGCGCCGAGATACAGCGTATATGAGGAGGCCGACGAAGGGTATGCTGAGGCCGCAGGCCAGGATATTAGCGATATTGCTGATGCTGCCATCGGTGCCAACGCGGGGTATACCGCACGACGGATTAATGCCGACTGGATCGCCCGACGACGGGGTAATAACGGTCGAGTTGATATCTACGAGATGGCGGTTAGAACAGGTTACACCATGGGTATGATGGGGTGTTGGTGCAGAGCGGTTTAAAGTCGCCGAAACCTGTCATGGCGCGGAAACAGTCGTCGACGTTGCCCGGCGCAGCGTTGAGGACGTCGTTGTCGTCGATGAGCACAGTGGTGGTAAAAGCCTCGAGAACCACGTGCTCTTTTGTTTGGTCTTGGATACCGTCGGCTTGATCCGGTATCTGCTCTAATTGGTGTGCCTGGAAAAAGAGGCATATGGGGGCTCAGCTGTTGACGACGAGCACGACGACGTCCGTCCAGAAACAAATTGAAACGATGCCGGCGCTGTTATCTCCACGACCATCGTTACATCCACTCGAGTGCGAGTTTATTCGACTCCCCTCGGAAAATAGTGCAAACCTCGGAAAAATGAGCAGGAACGCGTATCGTGGTCTATATCGCGGACGAAGGTCCTTTTGAGCTTTGTGGAATGCGCGACTCGTGTCGCCGACGAGCTCGCGGCATGGCGAATCTCTCTGCAGCGACGAGGTTCATACCCTCACCCTCATTCCTAGCCACACGTAAAAGAACACACCTCGACCACCCTACATTGCACCCGAATCGACCTGTTCGTCGTTTTCCATGACCTGTTGGGGCTGTTACTGCCTACAGCCGTCTTGATGCAACCGGTAGTCGTCCAGCACCACATCGAGAATGTCGTCAACGGACGTGTCTCTCCCACATCGAGCTTGCCTGACGGGAACCCTGGTGAGTGCCCCGAAAACCAGATGCAATCAAGTTATACCAATCCCGTTTAAAAGTGCACAACTCTGGACCGTATTCGGGACTTGCAACTAGACTTGAACCGGCTCCTACCTCGCCCTCTGAGAACCTCTACGGTGGCGAGAGACGGCGCCCTTGCAAGCCTCGCAGTGGACACTGCCGGCGCCACCTTTTGAGTGAATTAGTAGCTTGCGTCGAACATCCTGCGGAGCTCTGAATTACTCACTTACCGCTGTAGTCGGCTGCGTTAGAGTAATGCGGCGGTCGTTCGGTGCCGGATCGTCAGCCTTTCGAACCCAAGCAGAACTGGTGAGCAGCCTTGGAAAGGCAATTTATCATTCTTGATGCGTTTTCACTAGCAGATCGGTGTTATAACTTGCGTTTAACCTTGCATCATCCTTTCCGCGTAGATAGGGTTCGTTTGACGCGGTCTAATAAGCGAGAACGTCCTCCAAATACCTCGGACTCTGCGTTATCCCGTAGGATCGACGCTCTCAGAACCGCCGTTACGTCGTGCAAATCTCATGTCGAAGTGATACGAGTACGCTAGCTTACCTGGTGATTCCCCCTTCCGTCGTCCGGCGTAGCTTCATTTCTGACGCGCCTGACCGATAGCCAAATTTAGCCCCTCATCATTCTCCAGGCAGGTATCAACAGTTGAAGCGAAGGCCACCGCCACTGCTCACTTGAAGCGTGTGCTAAATGATCGTTCTGTCGCCGTTTCGGTCTGGTTTTCATGAGTGTGTACAGCAAAAACGGAAGCATTGTGCGACGTGGGGTCACCGTTTCATGAACATTACTGCGGCGTAGGAGTGCACCGCTAGCCATCTTCGCCGACATTCTCTTGCTGATATACACTATTACACTTTTCATGCGTCACTCATGCCGAGGCGCAAGAACTCCGAGGTTCTGGAGCCGGCCGTGAAATAGACCTTTCACAAACCGCTGTATCCGGGCACTAATGGCCTCCTCAGCGGCCTGGATCAAGGATTGAGCAGGATGAATGTGTAATACGCGGAGGCCCACTCACCGTCTCGGGTCATATGCCTGATCCTGTGTGGCGACACTGCCATGATGGCTAGCGTTCGCCGTGTTTTCCCCTCGACAGAAGAGCATTTGCTCGACGCCAATTGTCTTTTTACTCAATTTACCTCTCGCCGACTTCGACCTTATCTCACAATGACCCAGAATCCCGCATGCCAATTCATTGACCCACGTCATGGGGGTCCTATACCGCCGGATCATGACGCGACTGCCAATCCCGGGGCCAGATAATCTTAGAACACAGTGCCGCGATTCCGGCGTCCCATGCCTAACTCCCCTGATCCACGCGTGTGCTATATAACCTGTGGTGTGCGTCGTGCAAGTCGTCTTTATCGACCTTCACGATCACCCACACTCCACCCCCTTCTTACCTTTTACTAACGCCCAACAACATCATCATCATGAACTTCACGTCCTTAATCCTGTTCTACGTTGCCGCCCTTGTGTCCATCGTCGCGGCGGCGCCCATGCGTCTTTCCACTCGGGATGTGTTTGTCCCTCCTGTCCTCACACCCGACGCCGCGACCACATGGACTGTCAACTCGACTGTCACCGTCACCTGGTGAGCAGCGCCGCCGCCGCCGCCCGTTCTGTATTCATCATTTGTGCTTTTAGGGACGTCTCCGACCCGCCTGCTCAGATCACGAACAAGCTCGGAAGCATCAGACTTAGGAAGGCCGATAGGGCTCTACCTCGTGAGTCGCCCGACTCGGATATCCGCTTCTCATCTGATCCATTCGCGCACTAGTCGTCCTCGCTGATGGTTTCGATATCCTGCTTGGCCAAATCGATGTCACCGTTCCGTGGGTTGTTGCTGGTACTGATTACTCCATCGTCTGTGCGTGCATTGTTCCTTCTTCCATGTCTCCTTTCCTGATGTCTTGTCTTTCTTTGCAGTGTTCGGCGACTCGGGTAATTGGAGCCCGGACTTTAGCATCGTCGGTGGTCCCGAGTTTTAAATGATCGGTCGTGGAGAGAGCAAAATGAAATGAACATGAATGGAATGGACTACTTGATGCTTTTACGAACTAATTCGCTTACTCATGAACTTTTTTGGACACTTGCAATTGCACTGTATACACTGTAAAAAAGACTACGACTACTGTACTGAGGACTTTTTTCGACTGAATGAATCTTTGTTTCATTCATCGGTGTTGGTTTTGAACGCGTTTCAATTGTTGGAGTATGAAAGGAGCATCTCCACCCGGCGTCTCCTGTACGATGATCATTAACCTTGCGATTAGCAAGATGGCCAATATCTGACAGGTGGTGCCACATTGCCTAGAGGCATGATGCGCCTCACGTGGTTGTTCGCCTCTTTGACACTGACCGTCATCACGTCCACCTTATTCCTGCTCCCTGGGGGTGGCAAGACGCGTTCGAGTGAGCTGATACTTACGATTTCTTCAAGTCATATTGATTCGTCCTGGACAGCGCAACTAGAATCTTCACTTCCGTCGTCTTGTTTTCTGCTACTTTGTGGCGCGTTAGGTAGGTCATTGAATCTTCCCTTTTTTTCATCTAGCTAAAACCACCTGGAACGTAGCGATATCAGATGACTACGGACTCAAACTTAATCCGCTGCACTAACTGTGCTCTTCTCTTCCTTCGGCCTAGTGCACCCGGCCAGACGCGCACAGCCCGCGTAGAGGAACTTCTCTGCCAGAACCATCCTCCACATGACGTCGAGCTCTCCGGTTTTCGCAAAGTCGTGGAGGACACGCCCGCTGCGCTTCGGGATCTCGACGCGAAGATTTCCCAGGCCCGGGAATTGTTGAATACTCTCCTCTCGGAACGCATGCAAGTGCAGTCGCACTTCGAAGATGCAAAATCACTCCTCCATCCCATGCGTTCCATCCCCGATGAAGTTCTAGCTGAAATATTCGACCGTTGCCTGGTGAAGGCTTACAGCCTTCAAATTCCCGACGCGCTCGACCCAGGAGGAGCCCCTTGGCTTCTCACTCGAGTCTGTCGTCGTTGGAGAGCGCTTGTAGTCAATAATCCTCAGCTGTGGACATATCTCTTGGTTGATTTTGACAAGCATATCGACCACATTACACCTCGTCAGTGTATATATAAAGTGGGGCTTTTCATCGAGCGGTCGAAAGGACTGCCCATGACAGTTTATCTTGGGAGCGAGGGAAATATTACGGACCACGCGGTCATCCCAGCTCTTGAAGTCATCATTCCCCGTTGGAAATATTTGCACGTGGACCTTCCCCGGACATCCTTGCAATGCCTTTCGGGAAACCATTTCTCAATGCTCCAAACACTCATTTTTAAGTACAGTACGGAGGAAGAGTGGGATGTAACCGTTGATGTATTTCAACCAACGACGGCGCCTGTCCTTCGAAAATTGCATGTCTCTGTTGCTAAGCCCTGGCGAGCGTTAGAGCACGTCAGGCTCCCTTGGTCTCAACTTACCTCTATCGTGTGCTTTCCAGCCTTCGACGCAGATGCTTTGACCCGTTTACGCACCTTGACAAACTTGGAGGAGCTCGATGTCAGGGCTTCCGGCGTCCGTACCCCCATTCGAAATATCGTTCCCCTTCCGAAGCTCTGGCGCCTCTCTGTCGCCGAGGACAGCAATGCCGTGGGATGCAGTGCAGAGTTTTTGACCGCCTTGGCGGTGCCTCTGCTAGCTAAGCTCTTCCTGGCATTTCCGAATGACTCGGTAATCCTTTTTCCGACGTCGCCGCTTTCATTTGGGAACCTAACCACGCTATGCCTCTCTTGCGAGATGAATTCGCATGTCGAGAACACCGGACATCTTTTGAACTTCCTCACCCTTACCCAGCATGTCGAATGTTTGCGCTTTTATGATTTTGCAATGACAGTCGAGTTCTTTGAGGGCCTAACATTCAAGGATGGTAGCCCTTGAGACTGCCGTGTCTGCGCTCCTTGGACATTGGCAGATGCAAGTTTGCTCCTACATTCCCTGACAATCTCTGCCCGCTCGTCGATATGTTATACTCTAGACTGCCGGGGGATGGACAGGATGCGCACGGAAGTGGTCAGGGCTCGGGTTCGGAGTCACAACCACCCGCGTCTGTCTAAACACAGTTCAGCTTGCCCGTCCGGTATATCGTCGTTTGGAGCTGGAAAAACCGGATCTGTTTTCAAAGTTGAGCATGGACCTTCAACCTGAATGTTGCTTCGACTTCTATTTGTTGTAGGAAACATTTCTTATTCACTCGATGTATCTAGATCAGTGCCGTGGAACGAAGTACGACTCTCCAATGTGCAATAACTTGTTCTGTCATTTCAGGGTTCATTCGTGCGCATCTCAGTCTATGAAACTGGTGTGCAGCCGCAGTGGCGGAAACATACTCAAGAAATTCTTACGATTCTCGAACCAGCACATATGGGAGCAATTCGAATCGGGACGGCGTCGTGAGGAGGAAGGACGACATGTTGTAACTGAAAACTGCCTCGCAGTCGTAATTCTCGCGATGATGAAGACAAACTCGCCGTCATAATGTGATTTGATTGTATACGCGTCCGATGATGTAGACGCGTACAAGCATGCTTTGTTGTGATTTGTTCCCATAGTTCCACCAGTAGGGGAAGGATGATGACGCTAGAACGCGCGTCAGAAGATGATGATGATGCCGTTAAAGAAGAACGCGACGTGTGCAGTGGGGACTCGGGAGGTGATCAAAACATCAAGTTCCTCCGATGTATTGGTAGGCGAACGGGACCGAAATGGTGCTTAAATGTGCACAGTGTTGAGATGTTTCATTCATACAGTGTCGACAAACGACATGCTTCATCCTATTATTCGGGACGAAGAAGTGCTCTGAATGTTATAGTACATTGTGGCGTATTTGGTTCATCGATAGTCCGACTGTCGTGTTCCTCGATGAATACTTATATCTACCGAGAATTCTGAAATGCATTTTCGGTAGGTTCCTTGGCAGAAAAAATTAGATAGAGTAAGCGCAACCAACAAGAGTTGGAACACTGATTAATGAGCAGAATGATATCAGGTACTGAGGACTTTCTTCGAATGAATGACCCTTTGTTTCATTCAGGTTAACGCGTTGCAGTTGTTGGAGTATGAAAAAGGGAGAATGTCATCTCCACCTGGCGTCTCCTATGCGATGATCATTAACCTTGCGATTAGCAAGGTCTGACCAGCAATCGCTCGCATGCCATTTTTCTTCTTCTGACAGCTAGCGCCTCGGGAGGTAAAGTGCACCATTGTGCTCAGATTTTGCCCGACGTGGAAGTAACAGGGAAGCACCTCAGAGGTGGTTGCGTCTGTGCAAGCTTCTTCTGATGGAAGTGGGGAAGATGGATTTCATGATAGCCTAGGTAAAAGGTGAGTTAAAGTCAAGAAACCAGCAACACAAAGAATGAACACACCTGCCAGCCCGTAACAATGGCGAAGTCCATAGGCGCCGTAATCTTATCAGTACGAGCAGTCTTGAACGCCTCAGACTGGTTTCCGACTACAGCACAGAACTGCTCGACTGCGGCAGCCTCGATGGTAACCTCTGGTCCTTCGAAAACCTCGGAAACGTCGAGACCAGGCATGGTGCTATCATCGCCATACCACAACTTCCAGTAGAATTCCTTGATGCGAGTGTTTCGACCCTCCGAGACTTCGTGGATTGGATTAGAGCCTTGTGAGGGAGTGTACTGGAACAACAGCGGCAACGCGACGGACGAATCTTGACGATCCTCGTACATGGTGACTGAAATCACATTGGTCGAGGAACTCTGCGTGATCTCGACAGCCTTGAACTCAGGCTTGTGCTCTCCGAAAGAACGCGCAGCACCATAGATGACAACTGACGAGGCAGAGACGTGCACCTTCTGGTTGGGACGAGGGATCAGGAGACGGCGCATAGGGTTGTCGATATATGCCGTGCCCTGAACGATGGTGGGAGACATGACGAGCGCTCGCAACCAGCTCAACTGAGGACCGGCCAATGTCTCGAGCCACTCCGACGCAGTGGGAAGAGCGGTACCGAACTCGTAAACTGTGGTCTCCCCCGACTTCGAGACTGTAACATTGGAGCAGCTCGGCACGGTGGTGGGTCGGTCAGCGAGGTAATCGACCGTCGGGACCTTGCTAGCGTCGCCCGCGTATTTGCTATCGAGAAGGCGCTTGATGAGGGAGTCGTTCACATCGCCGAGCATCTCTTTGATGGGCTGGTCCTTGACGGTCGAATGCTTCACAGCCATAGGTCCTTGAAGAATACAAACACGTTGAGGGTCTTGGTCGAAGACTGCCTCGATATCCTCAGCAGCCCAAAGTGAGTCCTGAAAACAGAGTTAGCATGACGAAAGACGGCGACCTCTTGCGGTTGGTTCACCTGTCCAACGGCTTCCGTATGATCCACGGCGCTCGTCCCTTACGTACATGCACGGTACCGGCATGATTGTTCACTGAGTCGGCGCTGAATACTTAGTAGGAGAATCTGTCCACTGACTCTAGTAGTAGCCTGACCGTCACTCGCTTACCCTTTCACGAGCCAATGCAAGCGAGCGAGGGCGGGAAAGCCCGCCCTCGGTCGGCGAGCATTAGCGGGGCGGACTTACTAGTATATCAGAGCTCTATAGCACCTACTTATGTGAAGAGGAAAATTCCGATTTGCAAGGTTTGCTACAACTTCACTGACAGATTAGTGGCATGATGTACATCAGGAAAAAGCCTCCCAGGTATTCTGGGGAAAATCCAGCACTAATTAGTACTATTCTCAGGAATCATGCTATTCCTACTAAGATACACAAAAGAGATGCCATTAGGGCAACCTTACTGGCAGCCCGAACTAATCTGAATAAATGTTCACACATTGCATGACAGAAATGGCAGTGCCCAATGAATTTGTGAAATTAGCAGGTAAATGATACTAGTACGGTCGAAAATATTGTTACCGTATGCTCCAAACTCACGGAAAGAAGGGTCCTACTCGACGTACACACTGGAGGCTCGGTCCGTTACGATGACACGGTGGTAACGATTCTGACGCCTTGCACGCTCAACGGCAGAGAGACGTTAACAGTCGCATCGGTCTGTGGGATGGTAAATATGTGCTGAAATTTTCACAAGCGAACAGACATACGGTTAGGTCCCTGGCGCCGCCACTGAGGGAACATGAGAGAACGAATATCAGAGAACAACATCACACGTCCGGCTTCTCATACTGTTACAGTCATACAAATCCAGTCGGTACATCGACACGTCTGGCTGGGTCAACGTCTGCCGCAGGACCATAACGATGCCGTATGCTCCATGCCGTGGTAGCATTCTCCCGAGTCCCGGCTATCTGCAGTCTCACGAGTTAGTTTAGACGAGGATATCAGCATTAGAAGAAATGAGTTGGATTTAAAATTTCACCTCAGCCTGACGAGGCCAACGATGGGTTCCATACTGGGGATAGAGCGGCTTCAAGGTGTTGACCTTCAAACGACCGAAGGACTGCCAGTTCGGAGTCATAATCCCGACGCAGCGGCCATGTCCCACCGAAGTGTTGTCCGCCCATGACCGAGTACAACTGCACGTGTAGCGGCCAACGACATGGGAGAGAATGGTGCCCGTGGGTTGTGGTTGGTGTCATCGTCGTCGTCGTCCCAGGGAACAGCAGCGAGTCGAATCTGTTTGGATAAGGTAAGTACTAGGGCATGCATGAAAAGAATAACAGACGCACGAAACAGCAGTGAGCCCAGCACGGACGTCCGCGCTCGATAGATAAGGCCCTTTGCATTCTCCGTATCATCGGCTCGACCATTGAAGGCGCTCATCCCGCCGGCCCCGACAGTCATCCATCACAGCGCGAGGACGGATTCTCTGGCGCTTTGACAACGACGTAACCATGTTAAGCGCGTCAAAGACGTCGAGAGGAGATACGGAGGTCGTGATGAGAAAAGACTACAGCCTACAATAGACACTTATGTTAGAGTCAAACTTAGGTTGGGGATAAAATACGCACCAGCTGCAGATGATGGACTCCCCGCCGGCTACATGGGGTCTCTATGTCAGGGTTCACAATAATGTCGCGCCTGGAGGACTCCGCCGACGCGCTACACGAGAATATAAGTGAATGTCACATCATGCAAAGCGGGCAGTGCACCTTTGAGTGCCTTCATACCCACTCCCGCAAACCAGGCCAGTGCAGTGTCCTTTCCCGGAAGCGACGCGGCACTTTCGTCAGGATGAAATGTGAAGTTAGACGTGTCTGGAGCAGAGGGATGCCGGCGGGACAACTGAGAACACACGGGGTAGGAAATGGAGATGGTCGTGGAGTAGACAGGAAATTGTTCAAGTCCAAATCGACGGTCCAGACGCATGTGGTCCGTGCGTGGGTGCGAAGCGCCCACGTGCATGTTCAACTTCGAGCCATTTTTCGAACTCCGCCTTCACGACCTTTCCCTCTCTCCGTCACACTACATCTGCCACGGCGGCGCTGTTCGCTTATACCTGGCCCGCCTGCTAATAAAGTGCTCGCACTGTGGTCACTATGCGTAGCACGAGAGTTCGACCAGCTCATTGCTATGGGTTGCTTGCCGGTGAGTACTGGTCAACGAGTCTATTCTCCGCAACCCTGTTCGTGAGCCGTTCAGCTCCTGATCATGATGTCCATTCTCCGGGTGGTAGGAACATTCTTGGGTGAGTTCCGCTATTCATTGAGCTCTGACCGCTTCCAAGTCTCCCATTTTATAGGTATACTACGTGCCTGGTAATGGCCGCCACATATTCTGGCTCTCTGCTCATTTAGGTGCGTGTCCTCACACAGCGCGAATCCCCCGCTAATCATGTTCCAGGCTTCCGCCGTCTCATCGCGCAACGCTTGTCCTTTAAAGAGACTGAGATTTTTCGAGACGGACGTGCGTCGTGTTTGTGCCCACGCTATCTTCCACAGTCTGACGCTGATCTACAGCAAAGGTTACCAAGCATTCGCGAGCACTCGCATATCTGCTCCTCGTCGCTGCCGTAAGCCAGGAACCGTTCTATATGGATCCGGCTGGTATGTGGCTCGCTGTCCGGATGTATTTACTATCGCAAGCGACGCATGGTGCCTCCGTGGTAAATGTTCGTCTCTTCCACGTTCATTTATTGATGTCCTTCTAGTCGCCTCTGTCCTACACCCGGTCACCCCACGCTCGACCTGCAACAAAACTAGGACTCGCCGAGATGTGCTAGCGCTAGCCCTCTCTTCCCCTGCGCTGACACTCTGATGCTGATCTACACCAAAGGTCCTCAAGCTCATATCTACTCCTCCGTCACGGGAACCGTTCTATTCGGATCCAACTGGTGTGGTTCCACATCAGGTTATGTCGTACTAGTTCGTACCTATGTAGTACCTCGTATCTAGATCATGTAGCACACTCATTTGCAATTTCATTCACTATCGTCTGCATTGGTCTGAACTGGGTACAAGCCTACAACTCGGTGTAATGTGGTGGAGATATGAGAGGGATAACATGCTGGTTTGCTAGAATTCTGGGAGAAATGGGCAGAAAATGCTGTTCTTTTCCCCGGTAATCGAGCTGAAATAGCCAGGGGACCTATTTAAAAAGTAAACATCTGACAAATGGTGCTATTCCTTCTAATAGAGGCAGAATAGCCAGATTAGCACTCTTCTACGGCTAATCTCAAAATATTACCTGGGCACCTTTTTCCTGATGTACCTCACGTGGTCGTTCGCCTCTTTGACACTGACCATCATCACGACCACCTAATTCGTGCTCCCTGGGGGTGCAGGACTAACGAGGTACGTACCCACTCTAAGCTCCGTATCAGTCCTACTTAAGAGCCATAAGACGCGATAAGGGACTGCGCCTATTAGCAACGGCCTCGCGCTTCACGTGTTCGAGTGAGCTGATACTTCCGGTTTCTTCAAGTCATATTGGTCCTGGACAGCGAAACTAGAATCTTCACCTCCGTCTTCTTGCTATCTGCTACTTTGTGGCGCGTCAGGTAGGTCAATGAATCTTCCCTTTTGTAATCCAGCTCAAGCCACCTAGAATCTTCACCTCTGTTTTCTTGTTATCTGCTACTTTGGGGCGCGTCAGGTAGGTCAATGAAGCTTCCCTTTTTGTCATCCAGCTCAAACCACCTGAAGCGTTGTGTCGTCCTACGCTTCCACGAAAAAAAGAAGAAACGTAGCGATCTCAGATGACTAAGGACTCAAACTCAGTCCGCTGCACTAATTGTGCTCTTCTCTTCCTTCGGCCTAGTGCACGGGGCCAGAAGCGCACAGCCCGCGTAGAGGAACTTCTCCGCCAGAACCATCCTCCCCATGACGTCGAGCTCTCCCATTTTCGCAAAGTCGTGGAGGACACGCCCGCGGCGCTTCGGGATCTCGACGCGAAGATTTCCCAGGCCCGGGAATTGCTGGATACTCTCCTCTCGGAACGCAAGCAAACGCAGTCGCACTTCGAAGACGCAAAATCACTCCTCCATCCCATGCGTTCCATCCCCGACGAGGTTCTAGCCGAAATATTTGGCCATTGCATGGTGAAGGTTTACAGCTTTGAAACTCTCGAGTCGCTCAACCGGGAGGAGCCCCTTGGCTTCTGACTCGAGTCTGTCGTCGTTGGCGAGCGCTTGCAGTCAATCTTCCCCAGCTGTGGACATATCTCGCGCTTGATTTCGACAAGCATATCGGCCACATTACGCCTCGTCAGTGTGCGTACAGAGTGGGGCTCTTCATCGAGCGGTCGAAAGGACTGCCCATGACAGTTTATCTTGGGAGCGAGGAAAATATTACGGACCACGCAGTCATCCCAGTTCTTGAAGTCACCATCCCCCGTTGGAAATATTTGGACGTGGACCTTCCCCGGACATCCTTGCAATGCCTTTCGGGAAACCATTTCTTAAAGCTCCAAGGACTCATTTTTAGGTACAATACGGAGGACGAGTGGGATGTAAACGTTGATGTATTTCAACCAACGACGACGCCTGTCCTTCGAAAATTGCAGGTCTCTGTCGCTAGGCCCTGGCGAGCGTTAGGGCACGTCAGGCTTCCTTGGTCTCAAGTTACCTCTATCGCGTCCTTCCCAGCCTTCGACGCAGATGCTTTGACCCGTTTACGCACCTTGACAAACTTGGAGGAGCTTCGAGTCGAGGTCAGTACCTCCGGCGTCCGTAACCCCAATCCAGATGTTGTCCCGCTTCCAAAGCTCCGACGTCTCTCCGTCGAAGAGAGCGACAATGCTCTGGGACGTAGCGCAGAGTTTTTGACCACACTCAGAGTTCCTGCGCTATCTAATCTCTTCCTCGACTTTCCGAATGACTCGGTAACCCTTTTTCCGACGTCGCCGCTTTCATTTGGGAACCTAACCACGCTAAGCCTCTCTTGCGAGATGAACTCGCATAGCGAGAGCACCGGACATCTCTTGAACTTCCTCACCCTTACCCAACATGTCGAATGTTTGCGCTTTTATGATCTTGGAATCACAGTCGAGTTCTTTGAGGGCCTCACATTCAAGGATGGTAGCCCCTTGAGACTGCCATGTCTGCGCTCCTTGGACATTGGCAGATGCCTGTTTGCTCCTACATTCCCTGCCAATCTCTCCCCGCTCGTCGATATGCTATACTCCAGACTGCCGGGGGATGGACAGGATGTACACGGAAGCGGGCAGGGCTCGGGTTCCCCCAGCTTGGAGTCGAAAACCTCCCGCGTATATCTGAACACAGTTCGGCTTGCCCGTCCGGTATATCGTCGTTTGGAGCTGGAAAAACCAGATCTGTTTTCAAAGTTGAGCATGGACATGCATCCAGAATGTTACTTCGATTTCTATGAGTTGTAGGAAACATTTCTTTTTCACTCGATGTATCTAGATCAGTACTATGGCACGAAGTACGACGTCTCCAATGTGCAATAACTTGTTCTGTCATTTCAGGGTTCATTTCGTGCGCATCTTAGTCTATGAAACCGGTGTGCAGCCGCAGTGGCGGAAACATACATACTCAAGTTACGCGCTCTCCTGGAAGATTTTCATACAGAGACAGTGACGAACAAGAAAAGTGCGGATGGTGCAAAGGTAAAGTTCGTTGAAGTTGAGCATGTATAGCCTTCGGCGCCCAGGATCTTTTGACCCTTTGCAGAGCATGAGCAGATCTTCGAGCGTGAAGAGCATCAACGAGACGTTTTGCCGTACTCACTTACATCCGACCAACGTGTTCATGGGTCCTCTTAGCCAGGCGAAGTATGAGTGACTGGCAAGTGCATATTTATTACAGTGTAAAGTAGCGTACCAATCGAGAGATTTTGGCCCTTTCCGGGGCCATTTTCTGAGAGTTCTTGAGAGTCAAACACGAGTACTTTGCTCTGCACCCACGCAGAATTCCGGAGCCAGCAAATGTGCGAGCGTTTTGCGCCCTCTTGCCGTCGAGAGTTTTAACTGTTGCCGCGATCTGTCTTGGGTTTATTCACGCGAATCGGGACGGCGTCGTGAGGAGGAAAGACGACATGTTGTAACTGAAACCGCCTCGCAGCCGTAATTCTCGCGATGATGAAGACAAACTCGCCGTCATAATGTGATTTGATTGTATACGCGTCCGATGATGTAGACGCGTATGAGCATGCCTTGTTGTGATCTGTTCCCATAGTTCCACCAGTAGCGGAAGGATGATGACGCTAGAACGCGCGTCAGAAGAAGATGATGATGGTCAAACGAAGAACGCGACGTGTGTGGGGACGCGGGAGGTGATCAAAGCATCAAGTTCCTCCGACGTATTGGTAAGCGACCGAAATGGTGCTCATAACACCTTAAATGTGCACAGTGTTGAGATGTTCCATCCATACAGTGTCGACAAAGGACATCCATCATCCTACTATCGGGGACGAAGAAGTGCTCTGAATGTTATAGTACATTGTGGCGTACTTGGTTCATCGAGTTTGTAGTCCAGTCCGACTGTCGTGTTTCTCGATGAATACATCTACCGGGAATTCCGAAATGCATCTTAAGAGAGAAAATTAGAGATAGAGTAAGCGCAACCAACAAGAGTTGGAACACTGATTAATGAGCGAATGATATCAGGCTTACTACCGCTTAGTTTTCAATCAATCATTATCAAATGATTGAGAATGCTGTGCGTGTCATTTGAAACTCGTTTGTGAGTCAGCGAAGGCCAAGGAATTTCTCATTTAGGGCTGCGGAGATGCGGGCCGATCCAGATAGATTTGCCTTTCTGCACCTTGACGTATCTCCATCATCACTTGTCAATGTCTATGTCGTCCGGCGAAGAAAGCGCCCAAGAACAGCCGCCGCCACCGCGTGCAGGATGGAAGAAACGCCGCCTACAGGGCGCCTGCGTACGTGACGAGCTCGTTGCTGTTGACTCTTACACTGACGTTATTCTACAGGACGGATGTCGGAAGAAAAAGAGTGAGTGGTCTGAAATAGACGCTTAATTGATACTGACCCTCCTTGTAGTAAAATGTTCTCGTTTTCTGAATTTCTCCAGTACTGAACTCACCGTGTCTCAGGTGATAGCGGCAACATGCCCGACGGGCAATGCACTCACTGTCGTTCGTTTGGTTCACCTTGTACGCACATTGAACCGCCAAAGGTGTGTCACTTGACGCCTTCATTGACACGTCGGCTTACATGGTTGACAGAAAAGAGGGCCCAAGAGCAGGTATGTCAATAGGTATTTCATGATCGTCGCTAATCCCAGCCAGCTATGTCACGAAACTCGAGCGGCGCGTGCTACAACTTGAGCAGTCCCTAAAGCTGGTCCGTTGGCACGTCCTCCTTACTCGCTGTCTGTCTCACTCTTCGTAGTCTCAAGAAGGACAAGATCCAGACGATGCCAGAGCTTCTCCGCAATCTTCACGCCTTTCCCCAGAGGAAGAAGCAGAGAAAGAATCCGACTTGAGTTTTATTGGAGTAATGGACTCTGTCAAGAAACTCTCCCTCCAGGCCATTGATGGGCGCTATTTTGGACCCGCGAGCAATATTTCCTTCATGAACGAGGCCTTTCTCAAAGTCCATGGACGCGAACCCGGTCCCGGTTTCTCCGTAAAGAGGGAACACTGGAGAAACTGGTTACTACACCCGGTATGAATACGTCTCCCCTGCTCGGTACCAAACGTTCATGCAATCTTTCAGTGGGAAGAAGATGCCGCCCTTTCTAATCTCGCCCTGGTTTTTCCTCCACCTGACCTCCTCGTCTCCCTCATCTCCCTATACTTCTCACATTTCCACCCGTACCTTCCTCTATTTCATCAACCATCCTTTCGGAGGGCCGTAGTAACAGGGCTGCATCTCCACGATGCTCGTTTTGGGGGAGTCCTCTTGCTGGTATGCGCCATTGGTGCACGAGCATCCAACGACCCTCGTGTTTTCCTCGACGGCCAATCCGAGCACTCTAGTGGCTGGAAATGGTTTCAGCAAGTGCGAAGTATACCTCGCGGATTATTCGAAACCCCCAGTCTGTACGATTTACAGCACTGTGTTGTAAGTCCCGCCGTGTTCATCTTTCCGATCTCATTCATGTGTAGCTTTCCGCCGAATTCGTGATGGGTACCTCAATGCCCCAATCTAGTTGGACTATGATTGGTCTTGGGATACGTTACTCTATCGAGATGGGCGTCCATCGTCATAGACCTGGTCCCCCATCAGCGGAAACCGAGCTGAAGAAGAGGGCGTTTTGGGCTCTAATTCTGATGGACCGCCATCTGGGATTTTATCACGGTCGCCCGTCAGCACTTCACTACGAAGAGTGAGTACTCAAGTCCCTTGCGACTTGGCGAGTTCCTGACTGTGGAGTAGTTTCGATATCGAGCTGCCGATTGCATGTGACGATGAATACTGGGACACCTTCGAACAGCCAGAGGGCAAGCCGTCCACAATCGACTACTTTGTGTGCCATCTTAAGCTGTGTCAGATCATGTCGCTCGCCCTTCGCTCACTCTATTCGATACGGCGAACAAAAAATGATGGAGGGATGGAAGCCTTGACCCAGTTAGATTCCTTACTGAATGCCTGGTTTGGCAAGATCCCCCAACATTGTTAGTACCTTCATTCTTATCTCTGATGCGTTGTTTGCTGATGAATTGAATTTTCAGTGGTGTGGGATCCTTCACGCGAACCGATACTGTTCTTTGACCAATCCGCTGTTCTCCACGCTATCTGGTATAACATCCAGATCCAGATACACCGGCCGTTCATCGTTCCAAAGGGCACACCTCTCAGCTCTTCATCCCTGGCCATATGTCGAAGTGCCGCGCGGAGTTGTGCTCGTGTTCTCGACACGCAGCGCGAGAAGGGACGACTGATGATGTTTGGATTTACCGTGAGCGCAGGCAGAGCTTTTCATACGTAACGCTTACCGAGGCTTGAGTTACAGATGTCGGCGTTCGCCGCTGGGATTGTCCTCTCATTAACCATGTGGGGCAACAAGAGGGAGGGCTGGTCGACTGAGAAGGAGACGGAGGATATCGAGCGTTGCTTGCGGGTCCTGCAAGCCACGGAGCGAAGGTGATATCCCGATCGATTCGCGTTTCCATGAGACTAACCGGCAACCATAGATGGAACATATCTGGCCGTCTGATGTGAGTGAACTCTACTGACGCGGTCGTAATCCCAGGTTAACGCTCTGATGTGGCAGTGATATTCTGAAGACCCTCATGAGTGATGTGAGAGAGTCGACGATTCCGACTGAGCGGCCTGCACAGGATGAGATGGAGATTGCGTTGTCTGGCGGGCACCCGACGCAGTATCATGCAGTTGGGGATCAGTTTATGGGGGGCAGTCATGCGTATGATCCGTCTGCGTTTGGGTTTACGGGTGGGTGGCCTGTGCAGGCGGCCCCAATTACGCAGATTCCGACGACTTATTCGCCGGAGATTCCGCATGAGGGACTTGCGATGAAGGAGGTCACCATGAACGTGTGGTCAAATACGCCGATGGGCTTCAAGTAAGGCTTTTCTCTATCGATGTGCTGCTCCCTTATTAACTTTGGGGTAGTTGGGCTGATTGGGACGCGTATGTTTCTGCTATGCCGCCGTCTCAGTAGATTACTGGCGTGTAGTTTGGGTCTGTACTTATTATTACAGTATTGAGAGATTGTTGTAAGTTATGTAAGAGACATTGTACAACACACATCCACGATAGGCGGCGTTAGGGAATATCAATGAGGTGAAAGATAGGACTGAGCCCGAGAGCAGCCTCACCTTTTGTCGTCTTGTTACTTATCATTAACTGTTGGCGGTTGGGCGGATCATCCCGCGGATGCTGCCGCTATGGCGTCCCAAGAGGTTACCACCGTGCACCTCTTGGACTTTGGGTCTCGATTAGAGTAATTATTGACAGATTATTGTAAGTTACGAGACACCACATTGTACAACACACATAGACGATTTCTTCGACTTGTGAAGAGCGTAGGTAGGACCTTCAAGAATAAATTACGCAAAGCTTATTAACATACTACACTGGTTGTTGGCTCATCTGAGGAGCGCCTTCCATGTCCGGGATATACCCGCCCCAATCGTTCCAGCTAACATCAGGCGTCAGGCGAGAGAACCACGTCAAAGGAAATATACTCACTTGAACATCGGCGTGTTGGACCACGACTTGAGAGCGTCATTAGCCATCATCCCGGGGTCGTACAGCATAGACATGTCCGCCTCTGCTTGCGCAAAGTTGATATTGAAAACTGGATCATCAACCAAGATGTCAATGCGTGTGGGAAGCACGCCAAAATCCGTCGCAGGGGCGGACCAGGACGACTGAACGAGAGCCGGGGGTGCATCTGCGTCTGTGCTTGCACCGTAATCTGCCGTCTGGGGATGGGCGTAGCTGGCATGCGGGCGGCTGCTCTGGGTCTCCTGTTCAAAGGGGAAAGGCAGGTTCGAGCACGCTTGCAAGCTATCACTATTGTCTCATTAACATCATCCGTCGCGGAAAAGAAAAAGGTAAACGTACACTAAACGGCCGCATATGTTGTACCTACACGCCAAGCATATCAGGCACTATGAACGGTACAACGGAACTCGGAAACATGCCTCTTCTCCGATGAATCAAGGACCCGCATACATCGATACAGGTCTTCGACTTCTCGAGGTGGCTGGCCCGCCAGGGCCTTGTCCTTGGTTTTAGTCCACATGTTGAGACTCAACACGATTCCTGATGCAAATCCCGCCATCTGGGTCCCATGTGTTCCCGGTCAGTATGACCGTCGTGAGCGAACCAGGTGGATCACTCACCGCCATCCCGAAATAGGTTATCGGTCCCCGTTTGTGGCGAACCTCGAGCAGACGCGCGCATGATCTCGCCGCATTGGTACAGAGCGCCAAGGACGGCAATGACAGTGCAGAGGCGCGGCTGATGAACGGCCGGTGGATCTGGATCTGCATGTTGTAGTAAGTGCAATATAGCGCGGCCGATTCGTCGAGGAACGGGTCAGGATCTCGCTGAGGGTCCCAGCGCACTGCACAGGTAGGCTTAGCCAACGGCTTAAGATGACCAGAAGTACGTACAATATGGCGGTATCGAGTCGAACCACTTGTTGAGCATGGAATCAAGAACCGCGACGTTGCTTTGCGCCCAGTTTCCAACCAAGCCGACCGCCTCCTTGGACTTGCGGATCGAGAACAATGTCCGTACGGCGAAGGACATGATTTGACATAGCTTGATATGCAGATTCAAGTAGTGTATCCGAGAAGGTTTGCCATAGGGCTGCGTGAAAGGGACTGTCGCCTCCCAGTACTCATCGTCGCATTCTATAGGCATTTCAACGTCAAAGCTACGAAACAGTTGTCAACCAACGATATTGAACAATAAAAAGACCTACTCCTCGTCACGGATGGCAGACGGCCTTCCATGATAGAAACTCGTATGTCGGTCTAGTATATATGAGCACCTTTTGAATTTATGAGAAACAATAATAAAAAAGTGTGTGAGAGAAAAGGGTCACCAGAAGGCCCTCCTCTTCAACTCGTTCTCCACCGTCGGTAGCTCCGGGCGAAATCGATGATAGCCCATTTCTATGCAGTATCGAAGGCCAAGCCCAGCCTTTGTCCAACTCACCTGAGGAGCAGAAGTTCCGGAGAGGTATTCCGCGGAAAGCTGTATTCCATCAGATGTGCTGTCCTAGAGGAACACAGAGCGACATACACAACACTCTTGCACAAGCAACAAATTTGGATGTTCAAATGGTGACCGCGGTATCATGGTCACCTGGACGAACCATTTCCAGCCCGCCGACAGCTGCGGAGCGCCCTCTACAAAGACGCGCTGGTCATCGGAGAAACGAGCACCTAGCGCGCAGACTAGAAGTGCCACGATCGCAAAGGGGCGGTCGTGGAGGTATCGCCCAACTTCAATGTCGTGTCGGAAAGTTGGTTGATGTAGTAAGGGCAGATATCGATGGAAGTTGAGGAAATATAGGTCTAGGAGCTGAGAAAATAGGTCTGACTCTGGAAAGGTGAACTGATGATGTCGCGTCACGGTCGCTAGTTCCCACTAAATAAACGCGTTAGTTCTAGCGCACGTCAGCGAGAAAGAACATACATGCTGCGTATCCCAATTCTTGCCATGATGTAGTTTCATAGGTTTCGCTGGTGGATCACCGCGCATTTCTAGCACCTTGCGCATAAAATACAGGTTGCTAGAGGGACCAAAGTAGTTGTCGGAGATCCCAACAAGACGCAGATTTGCGATTTGATCCATAAGCTCGATGTACTCCAAATCGGCTTCGTCGTCAATCCCCACTCCTTCCCCGCCGCCGCCGACATCGGAGGGAGGAGAGGCGGAGCTTTGCGGCGATACTTCGCTGTTCATCTTGACGTTCGGCTGGAGCTACAAATTCTGCGTGAGGTCATACTCCAGGCAAAGCGGAAACAAGACACGAACCTGTCTGAGCATTGCTTCGAGATTGGCCACACGTTTCTCCAGTGTCACGACATAACTATGGACTGTGATGAGAGGATTATACAAGGCTGAAATTACTCTGCAACCTACGTGCTCTTGGGCCGCGTTTCTAACGAGGAGAGTCAGATTAGCACAGCAATGAGGTTGGGTTACAGACCTTTACAGGATGTCTATGCGCACAGATAATCCCCAGCGCACGACAGTTGGTGCAACAATTGTCGGGCATATTAGCGCTGTCACCTGGATAAACATCAGAATTGTCAGCCGAGGCGGATCGACGCGGGATTGACATTTTGCTAGATGATGACGATCAATTCATGTTGGCAAGAAGGGTAGCAAATCATTCGCGTACTTTTCTTCTTTCGACAGGCATCACAGGCGCCTTGCAGACGCTTGCGCTTGGACGGCCCAGCGCGAGGGAGCTGGTCAGAGTCACTTTCGTCGGAGGACATGCAGTATTATGAAGCAGCACTAGTGGGGTTTGAAGAGAGGTTGAATGATCAAGTGGCAGTGCCAGCCGCTAAATACTTCTTTCGGACGGGTTTTGATCGGGTTTCGCGTGGCCGATGAGAAAGACGCGAACTGCGCGACGGTGAACTGGGAGTCAGAAATTCAGTCTGGGAATGCGAACGAGTACTAGAAGCACGATACCACGTAAGATGAGCCCAAGCGGCGGTAAAGAATGAATGAACAGAGCTTGGGTTGATCTCCGCTACAACCCAGATCTTTGTGTAAATGTACAAAGAAGATTACTTGTTCACGATTGGGTAGTTACAATATACAGTAGTAGTACTAGGTGCTACTTGCTAAAAATAATGCTAGCGCGTTTAAATTTAAAAATGCCACAGGCATGCGTAGTAATGAATGAATGAATGAAAGTCGAAGGACGCTGTACATACCAGCCAGTGTGCTGGGAACCATTAAGTTATACATCAGAGTGATTACTGGGGTGCAAAAACACGTTCGTGTCAAATTTCGGACTTTCAGGAATAGATTTGGGATATCGCTTTGACGAGATTCGAACAGGCGGACTCTTGCGCTGGTCAAGCAAAGCTCGAGTAATAGGGTACTCTGTCCCATCAACGGTGGAAAACCGACTAGATACCCGCGAAGGAACCGCCTCGGCAGGCGGCTGAGGCCACGGAATGTCGTACAGTGTCGATATCGTCGATACTGCGTCCTCAGGGACAGACGGGCGACGGCGATAAATCATAGAATCCGGGTCTGGGATAGACGACGAGATGACCGGCAGAGGTATCCAGGGTTCGGGCGAAGGCGTAGCCCGCATTAGCGAATCCAGCGGAGGGGGCATGGGGTATGTCGCAATGGGGGAGGGCGACAGAGAGGTGGGACTTGGGCTCGTAAGCCCCAAGGTTCTCGCCACGGGTGACTGCAGATATCTGTACGTATCCGCGGCAAAGACATCGTCGTCGGAGCGCCGTCCCTCATCAGTGGGAGATAGAATAGATAGCGGCTTGGGACGTGACTTCTTCCCTGGTCTAACGTGCAGCATCTCATCCCATCCTGAGACTAGTGCAACGTCATGCGGCTGGGAGTGAAAGTCGGACAGAGATTCAGAAGCACCGTGGTTCCTATGACTGAAGTGGCGGTGAGTCCTCCGCATCAAAATCCAAATACAAGAAACTCACACAGTGGGAAGAAGAATATCCTGAGAACGAGTACCGGTACGCTTCACGAATCTGGTCATGGAACTGGGTATCCATCTCCCCCAAACCTCTAGCCTCTTCAATTCGACAACAGAAGTCATGATGAAAAGGAAAGATATGATAAACACGCCGAACCAAGCCGACTGAACGACGCGGATATTATCGCTAACATCGATGATATCCGTCTTTGCATGAGTGCGCGCCCAGGACATCCAAGATGACGAGGTCCCCGTCGCACTGACAGATATGGACGTGGTCGTCAATGAGACGACGGTGATTAAGATGGACGCCACAAGACGAATGCGAAAACCGATGATTGAAAACTCTGATCTCGTCGCCAGATGATGGGATAACTCCGCAGATGTCCGCTGATACATCGAGTGAATGGCCCACGCTAAAGACAAGGTTAGATGGTTGCATCCGAGCGTCAGTGGGAGAATCCTACTAACCAGAGAAGGACAGCGCCACCATGCATATTATTACGGCGGGAAGGGTCATCATCACAGCGCTCAGCGTCGACGGATATATCGAGGCGACACAGCCAAAATCCTTCACGATGTCGAATCGATGTTCTTGTACAATGAAGTCTGCCGGATATTAGTGTTTACTCTCGCTTGAAGGTGAGACTGGACGTACGAAGTGAAACATAGAATACAGGAATCAAGAAACATAATGTTATATCATATATCAGGCGCATCTTCTTCGTGTAATTGTCGTCAGGCATAGATCGTGTCGATGCGATACGCTCGAGGTCAACAGATATCCCGAGACACGCTCCGGGTAGCGCAACATTGGCCGCCAGAAGAATCCGGGTTACTGTAACGATCTTCAGCATGATATCCTCAACAACAGACAAAGAGCAACACGCACCGATGTCGCACCATCCCGGGATATGTACGTTGGTATTGTCGGCCCAGAGGATGGCATCAACGCCATAAACAGCATTGCACACAACCAGCCATAGCGCGAGCGCAATTACCGTTGAATTACTCCAAAAGGGACGATAGAATAGAATTAGAGATATGATCAGGACGTAAAGGAGCGAGAAGACTGCCAATTCAGCGTGCATAGTGGCGGTGGCGAAATGGACGAGATGGTCGTCAGGCGATCCGCCATACTTAAGGAATGACGGCGTTTGGAGAGAACAAGAGAAGTACAAGGACGCTCAAGTGAACAGCCGTTTTCGATACAAAGCACATGAGGGGACGAGTGCTCTACTAGCGCACATAGCTTACATGTTATCTCCAAATGTGCGTTCGTATGTCGCCTGTTCTGGCTGCGAATAAGCTAGTGGCCGAATATGGAAAAGTGAATGGACTCACTAAAAAAGGTCATGAACTGCTGAAGGGTTCTAGCGTGTCGTCATAAGCTGCTTTGTTGTACTTGCCAACCAATTGCTATCGCGGCGTTCAAAACACGGTGGAGAAAGTTCGAGATAAAGAAGCGCCTGCTGAAAGCCTTGTACTATAAGAGGCTGAACAAGAGATCCGGGTTTCGGGGCCGTACGCGTGTGAATCAGAACGAGCTCGAGAGCGAGGTATGCCCTGCAGTAAATTACGTGCCCTAGCCTTCTGCACCCTTTACTTAAGTACTTCAACTTGGTTGAAGACAGAGAGAATACTGTCACGTGCGCAAGGTAACTAGAACACAGCCACTTGCCCTAGATGTGCAATTGAAAGTTCGTATAGCTCCATGGACCATTCCGGACGCAGCGCGTTCAGGCTCCTGGGATATTCATAGCTAGTGGGGCGCATAGAATAAATAACGAGTGGCGCTTAATTGGTGCGAGGTCTATTTCATACAAGATGCCAATGTAGAACAACGATACAAATACAACATCAATGGGTAGAATTCATGTAACAGGGCGTAAAAAGGTGTCACTCGTCAAGAATACAGTTTACAGTTTGAATACCCATCTAAGGCATGCAAGCAATGCTACCCACGGATAAATCAGGTATGCCACTAGACGATACCGACGAAGGGTATTCACTGCGTGTCATAAGGCGCTCATGTTGTTTGTCTGGTCGAAATCGGTGTGCAGGATAAAGTCATCCCACTGTGCAGACGTCCACGTCTTCGCGGGCATGACTTGGGCGGTGCAGAGCGGGACCCACGGATGGTCTACGCGGGGAGAAGTCTGATACGCGCGAAGAACGGCGATGTCCTTTGCCGAGCAGCGTGCCAACACCTCTTTCTCTGGAACGAAGCCAGAGGCGATAAGACGGTGCAGCGGTTTGGCGGGCACCGGTATTCGGTAGGGCTCTGTGCTCCGAACGCAATACGCAAACTCCAAGAGGGCGTTGTACACGTTGAACGTCTCTCGAGAGCGGAGGGGATTGGGGGATATCGCAAAATCGCGGACTTTGATGCCGAGAGTGGCGAGGGTGATGGCGTGGGTGTCGGGATCATATGGGGCTTCTTCTTCAATTATTTCAGTCGGAGTAGGAGAGGTTGCGCGAGGAATTGGCTGTATATTTGTTAGAGATAAAATGAAAGAAAATAATAGAGTACATACCTCTGGACGAGCAGTGTCGTCTGACATTTCAACATCGGGTTGATCGGAAGCAATGGGTGGAAGAGCTGCGGAAGCCTGCCCAGCTTGCATTAGAGGGCGCTCCTCCACCATGCTAGTGAGGGTTCGGGTGAGACCATTCTTGGCAGAACGGATCAAGGCATTGGAGCGAACAAAGGGGAGGCTGGGAGAAACGGCGATTTTGGTAGAGCGGCTTGGGGGCATGATATTTCTGTACGAGGCTAGCGACCGGGTCTTTCGCAAGCATGGCCCCTTCTTATTAGGAAGGCGAGAATGCTCAACGCCGAGTGTGGACTTTTGTGTCCGAACAATCATGAATTCCTATTGTTGTACAAATCGGGTAATCGTCGTTGATGGCCCTCAAGTGGCAATGGGGAAAGCGTGAAAGCGATGATTTCGTGGCTGCTCTGGTCGTGAATGCTCCTGAGGGCGGGAGGTCGTCGGGGTACTGAGTCAAGGAATGTCGGCAGACTCGGAGTAAACAGCGTTACCCGAAACGTGACCGTTTAATCAATTAATTCAAATTCCGACAAGTCCGGTCCGGTGACTCCGCAATACGATTACTAACTTGGCCACCCATGGAAGCGAGTCTCAATTATATGCCACCCCCTCGATATTGAATACCCCCAAGATAGCAATACACACAGGGTCCTTGTCATGAGGCTTCTACGAAGTAGACCAAGTCTCACTTAATCGCGACGAGCCAGATCATCCCGTAGGTATATACTTTTTCTCTAGTTCGCTTGCTAAGGTTGATCTTACTGTTAGCCTTGACATGAAGCGTAGAACCTCTCTCTATCCTTCCTGCCTTGTATTTTCCTTTGTGTCGCGTCCAAGTCACAGGTATAGCCAAGTTAATCGTGAATGGGGGTATTAAGGAGTCCCTGCCTCGGATGTGACGACGTGTGGTCTCACTTGCCGGACGGCGGACTTGCACATGATTCTGCGCTCATATAAACTCGAGGGACTCGCGCCTTCCCTCAAGCCCCACGTCCAGTACAGTATGGTCTACCCTAGCGAACCACCAGGTTACTACACCATCACTCGCCAAGGCCCCATCGATGTGGGATTCAAGACCGAGCACCCGTGAGTGTGTCGCCCTAGTCGCGTCAAACTGCATGCTAACTGATGAATTTCGCAGCTTCGTGGCTTTGGTCACCGTTAAAGGGCAGCTTATGCTGGGTTCTTTCGTCCTCGGGTTCTTCGTGTGTTCTAGTCACGCTTGGACTAGATTTCGATATCTAAACTGATTTCGCAGATCGGCTTTGGTTTGTTCGTCGTATGGGCCGCTTTAGAGGAAACGCGACGGGCGCGACGTGTTCGTTTTCCCTACCTCGTCTTTGGACTCTGCTAGATTCTTCGCAGGCATCAGCGTACATCATAATGATTTGGGTGGAAATTTTCTTGTACGTGTTTTGTTTCTTGCTCATGCCCATCACTTACCTGGTTGTAGCAACCTCATTTTCTCTGTGCGTTGATCGTGTATACCTTGACTTTCATACGCTTACGACCCACACAGGTGTTAGCCTTCTGTTATCTCCGCGCCATCGTCCCGCCAGGCTTGGGCGTCTTCCTTCCCTGCAGCATCTGCTGGATCATTCAGGCAAGCTACTCATTCGCTTCATCCTACACTCCTCCCTCATGCACGTCTGTAGGTTTGGTGTCTGATGTTCATCATCGTCAATCGGGTTTGCCTCCTTTTGGAGCGTCCACAGAAAGTACGTGTCGCGGGTCCTCTCACATATGCGTAAACTAACATGACCGTTAGCGCATCCTCTGCTTCACCGTCGCCGCGGTACTTTGCGTGATTACCATTTCGACCTCAGCCATATGTCGGTTTCTCCCGGTTTCTTTGGTGTGCCGCACGCGCTTACAGTTTCCAGGGACACCTGCGCAGCTGCAGATTAATTCGAACTGGATTGCGGTACGCGTTTCAATGCATTGAGCACCTTGCATACTGATAGTTTTAATAGTTGAACCGATGGCTAGTTTTTGATTTATATCGCTGATTGCCATTTCTTGACCTCTGTTTTTAGGTGGGATTACGTTGAGAAGAGCATGTACCTTTGTAAGTGGCTGATAACCTCACTCCTTCAAGGCTCTAACAATCAAATTATTTTAGGTCTGGATCTGGCACTCAACATCGTTTTCATCCGCACCGTCAAGAAAAGTATCGTTGAACGTGGGTTTACACAGTATGAGGCAGTCATGCGGTGAGTTCAGCTTCCTGTCACCCTCAAGTTTACTGACCCCATCGTCCAGTTACAACATGACGCTTATCGCGATCTCAATAGCCATGGATGTTTTCCTGATATGCCTGACCCTCCTGCCTAATTACTTCGTCTTCGCCCAGGTATGCATGTCCATCGCCGTCTCGGTAATACCTGCCAATCGTAATCGTCTAGTTCCATGGTATCGTCTACATCGTAAAGCTGCAGATAGAGATCATCCTCTCCCGTATGTATATTTTTCGCATTCATACCCACGGCTTATCAATCTTGTAGGGTTCCTCGTCACCGTTGCGCGCGCAATGGGAGTCAACGTGCCTTATCAGAAAAACCATGTCACCACCAACACCACATGTCCACCATACCCTCATTCACAGCAGGAGACTGCTGCCCCGGTGTACGATTCTCACGTTCTCCCGCTATCCTTCATCTGACCATCATCTTACTAGCGCTGTCCACGTCGCGACTCAGGTGTTCACGCATTCTGAACACGCCCTCGACGTCGTCCCCGACTCGAAGCGCGAGTCTTCCACCGTGGATGGCGACGATAGCAACTCTCAGAACTCCCGGTATGAGCGAAAAGGCCAGGAAAATTCCAGGTTCGGCTGTTCAGAGTCCAAGCACGACATTAAAGTAGTTCCTCTGCCATTTGTCCCGCCCGAGTACAGCGATTAACACTCGTTTTCCTCCATTGTTTATTTCTACGTGTAATACCACTCGTTTGTCCCGACTTGTCGGGTTGTATGCTTTACCTATGTGATTCGGCTCCAGGCCGTTTATCAATGCGGCTGGCAGGGCGATCGCTGCGCCATCGCCCGTCCTCTCCTCCTTAACGTACCCGCCATTTTGTGTCCTTGATCTAAAAGAACTATTTGCCTGTTATTCTACTGTCAAATCACGCTGAGCGGTAAACGAGGCCGACATCGAGGCGCGCTTAACGCCGGAGATAAATCAGCCTAGAGTCTGTACAAATGACAAGAAACGAAGCTTGGATGCGGTATAGAAAACCCCCAAGTATATTAAACTCATCTTATCCGATGTTACGCCACCACTTCGGAAGTGTAATCTACACTCTCCACTCTCAGCCCAAAACCTCCATCTCCCTACCGACGTTCCGCAGAAGATCGCAGCAATCAGCGTTACAGCTGTGTGCACGCGTCTGGTCAAAATCGATGATTCGACTATCACCCTCCGAGTACAATATATTGCGTTCTGCGAACTAGCACATGTCCAAGTCAGCGAACCATCACGTCTGCAGCGCGTAAGGCTACCTACATCACCATGGTGTACGCCACACCGATGTATGTCTCCGAGTTTATTCAAGATATTCATCCTGGCCCCATCAGCGAGGAGCCTAAATACAGCAGCAGCCTCGAGGCGTACCTGAGCTCTTTTTCGAGGTCGCAAAACCGGGCAGGCAGGGCCTGCCCCCAGTACTCCAGCACGAGACACCCGATGCGTTCGTCCGTGACATGCGAAACGCCGACGAAGAAGCCCCAGCACCACGGCACCGCGCGCCCTTGCACCGTGCGGAGGTGCGTCGTGTACATGTGCGCTTCGTGGAAGAGCGCTGGCATCAGATCCTCTCTGAACGCGAATTTCAGGGCGAGGGATGTCGCCGAGGACGTGACGGCGTGAAAGACGGGCGAATCGGAGCTGTAGTCGTCGTGCGACGCGGAGTCGACGGCTACGCTGAGTGAACTTGCAGTTTCCCCCGGGGGTGGTGGTTGTGGGATGCCGCTGAGCCTACACGTGCAGCCGTCCTCGTAGCCGCTCACTGCATTCGCAGCGGAAAGGCGCGACAGGGAGAGCTGGGGCGTGTCCCAGCCGGGCCATGCGGGGAAGGAGATGTGCAGGTCCTGATATTGGGGTGGCGAGGGCATGCACTTGGGGTGTGGTGGTCTAGCGGAGACAAGCAAGTTTGGGTGGGCACGTGTGCCGTTACTTAGATTGATGGACTTGACATGCGGTGCTGTCGAAGAGCCGTGACCGTTGATGTGGTCAAAGGCAGATATGATCAGGGCCGGACACGCTTTACCTCCGACTTCCATCCTAGAGACGGATGTTTAACTTGTCAAGTAACCGGCAATTTCCACTCAGCTGATTTATTGACAGGAAATAGTCCATTCCATATCCCAAGTTCATGTGCAAAAGTTGGTTTGTGTAGTCGTTTTGCCAATTGGGAAAAGAGCACTAACAAAAGGACTGGAAATCGCGCTTCCTGCTATGGGGGGACGAGTCGCTTTGCCCAAGATTTTACACGTTCGGCTGAGAAGAGAAGTAGACCAAAGGGAACTGCTAGGTGAAATTACGACATGAAGGCGCGTACCTCACTATCAATGTGGCAAACATGGCTTCGCTGTAAAGCCAAAAGTCACGCCACGCTCAGCGTCACTTCTTTGTCCTCCACACGCAAATCCTCGCCAGGTAGTCTTCCAATATTCTTTGTCGGTTCCAATCTGATTGATCATTGGTAGTCGCCTGAACTCTTTGTGCGTTTCGTTTATCTTCATGAGGTTCGCCGAGCTCCGTGTTACTCAAATCCGCGACCCAGAGAACAACATTCAGTACCAGTTTGAGGCTGTATCCGGTGCTTGTGGCATGATAATGCGTGTCACGCGAGCATCGAGTGTCCGGGAATATGACTTGACCTCTGCCGCCTTCGTCGGGATGGATAGCGTTGTTCTCAAAGATGTCTGGAATGTCTCCGATTGCAAAGGAGCAAAATCTAGGAACGTCGAGGTCTTCTCGCGCTTAAACGGCTGTGCGACACGCAAACACCATACTGGACTGGCCGACCGCCTCAAGATTTCACGCGTTGGGAGTCATAGACAACGTGGCGCTTATGTTTTCGGGACGACTTGCAGTACCTCGATCTCGCCCCTAGCCTGGCTATATACAAGTCTCCAAACGAAAATCAGCTCCAGTGGCGTCTGGGACTACTATACCGGGTTCCTTACTTGCAAAAGGTAACAAAAGAGACAAACCTCCCGCCGTCGTGGACGCACCTCGACAATCATCCTACGCGAGCGGCGAACCAACCGCAGATTTCCTTTCAAGTATAATCGCATTTCGTTATATGAACTTCTTCAAGACTACGCCAAGTATTCTTCACAGATAGTTGAGGTCCTGGAAGGTACGCTGTTACATCTATAACCTCGTCTATATCAGTGTGTTCAAACAATTCTTATCAGGCCCCATGTCTTTGAGCCTAGCTGGATATTACTTAGCTGGATATGTCCATCGGCCTTCAGTCCCGCCAACTGTCTCGCTGGAAGGGATTCATCAGGCCAACTGCAAGCTAAGATTTCGGATCTCGAATATGCGCGTTCATATGGTGCCGAGTCATTCAACGTCGAGCCTGTAAGTTCTCCGACTCATTCCTTCCGTTCTGCTTGTCTGACTTGACGCTCAGGGAACGCCAGGCTTCAGGGCGGTTGAAACGTTGAATACCAATGCCTGAACCATTTGTTTCTTCCCGTTGGCACGACAGGTCCCGCGCCGCCTCCCGCAGGATTCAGATGTCGAGATGCCAGAAACACGGGGCAGCTAGCGCCATAACTCAGAAACCTGAGACTACACGCTGGTTTCGGTGATTACCTTCACGACATATAATCTGCGCTCTGGTTGTACTGCTAGTAGCTGACAGCTGTTCCACCAACTTCCATGATCTTCCATCACGGATAGAGTTTCGCGCCCACAGTGCGGCGGCATTGGACTATTTGCACGACAACTCTTCCGTATTTCCCTAGGAACGCGAAGCCAGTTCGTCGAAGGCCTTCTGGGGATTCGGCAGTTTATATGAAGACGTTTGGGCACTTTTACGGCCGTTTACCGCCAGGGCGAGGACCTCTCTTTACTGGGCGGCTTCGGAAATTTCAAGCACGTCGCCAGATATTACAAGCAGGTGGAGGGATCAACGCCAGTCAGCACTGGCCATTCCTTCAAGTGGGCGGACAAGGATTTCCTGCCCTCGTTCTACAGACAGCTGCGGTCTGTCTTCTTCGTCATTTTCCGCGCCTGGGAATGGAGGCTAAGCCTATCAGTCACGCGCTTGCAGCAGCAGTCTCTGAAGAAGATGAAGAGGAGGCGCAGGAGGAGGCACGACCTCGCAAACGCGCTAGTTTGCAGGAGCCTGGTTCGCCATCATCAGCTAAACCAAGATATCGACGAGGCCGGTTATTAAATTCTATGTCACATTTTCTATCTACACTGTATGTCTCAACGTTGTACTAGTAACTACACTCTTTTCTCATGTTCAAACTTACATGCACAATATACACTACTCATTACTGTGCTGTGACCCTATGGATCATTTCAGAGGGCTCGATCGTTTGATCAATCTCAACCACGTACACTCATGGCGTCGCTCGCTACCAACAGTTTCCCGCCCAGGAGCATGTCGATGGACGAGGCAGTTGAGCAAGGATTCTTCTTTGTTAAAGTGCAATTGGAAAATGCGGATGCGATTGCTGAGAGGCCAAGAGAGCGTGATGAGCTTTTCGCAGCAATCCAGACATTGAAGGGGCAGCAAGAGAATGGGCCTAGTAATCTTCGTGAAGTCGACCCGGATGCCGCTGGGACAGATAGTATGCTTCAGGTGCAAGCCGCTCTCGTATGGTACGATGCGTATCTGCGGACGACCGAGGCAACGACCATCAACGGGTACGTCGCCTTCATTTTGATCTTTGCCCACGCTAATGTCTGTCGTAGCTACATGTGCCACTGCTTCTATGCCTTCACTGCGTCTATCATTTTCACCGAGAACTATGTTGAATGGGAGAGCGAAGCCGCTTATCTGGCTTATTTCTCGCGTTTGAGAGAACTGTGAGTGCATGAGTGGCTCCTGACCCAACTGACGATATTGCCTTCCTCTTCTAGTGCCTCGGATTGGGTTGACAATCACCGCAGCAATCCCTCTAACCGTGTTCCTCCCGCTCAAGCGCTAGCTCAAGACTTACTAGATATCCACACTCAGAGAGTCATCGGTCCTAAGCACGCCGCTGTCCTCATGCCCGCACCATACCGCTTCCTCACTCTCAAGTTCCGTCACCCGTCGCTCGGCAACTGGCGCGTCACTGCTATCAAGACTGAAGGCTCTCCAGTGTATACTCTATCTTGTAACAGCACTTCTATGGCGCTCGAGGTAGATGAAGACGATCTCTTCGACGTGCTTTCGGAGAGTGAGACAATCGACAATGACGGTGGCCGTGAGGATCTCTGAATTCTTCTGTTCCTTTTTCAAATTCTCAAGCTTGTATGTGAACCTACTAGAGCAATGTTACTGTAACTTGATATCCACAGTCGTGGGACATCAGCTTGTAAGTCTTCGGTAAAAGGTCCCGAATAGCTGTGGAAATTTCGAGGGCTGCAGCTGGCACGGGCATTCAGAAGTTGGCTTCTGTGCAATGGTTTTATCGGACGACGCCATAAAACACAACGGTCGACAATTCTTCCGATCCAAGTTGCCCTCGTTGCATTACTGATACTGGCATTCTTGCAGATTTCGGGAGCGGCAAGATCATCTCGGTAACAGGCTTGGGATGTTTTGACAATGACTAGCTAGCATTTTACGGTCGGCTGTTGAGGCGGATCAAGGCGAAGAGGATGGTCAAGTCGATCCATCTCGAGACCATGGCGGAAGGTAGCGTGTTTGCAAGCGCCACATTGCTTCCCGTGAAGATAGACGTGGTGTTTAAGTTATCGTTGAACCCTTGGGAAATTAATTTAAACGATGCGACACCGTCTTCGCTGATGGCGAGGAGGGAATTCTGTTGGAGAATCCAGACTCTTATCCTTATACTTGCTAATATTGGATTTGAGTCATTTGACAGCCGCTCTGTACCTTTCGACGGCGTGTGAAGCCATCGAGTCACGATGTACCCACACACTGTTCTGAACACAACGACGTCCTCCTCAGTCTAATGGGTTTCATCCGAGGTGAGTCCATTAACTTGAATATCGCCTTGGTTATTCAACGCCTCTGTGACGAATCAGCAACATCCACTTCTTCATCGACAACAGCGTCTGTGGTGTGTAGCAATTGTGGGAAGAAAGGACACACCACTGATAGATGCTGGGCCGAGGGAGGAGGTGCACAAGGCAAAGCACCAAATTGGTGGTACAAGGCGAAGAGGAAGACGAAGAAAACGCCCGACGCCGTATCAGCCGCCGCGACTTCCACATCATCCACATTGCCGTCTGCAACCACCGACGCCATACCGTGACCAGGGCCGCTGAAAACCTATATTCTTGCCACAGCCGTCGCTGAGAGAGGTGCGCATGAAATCTCCAAGCCGCATGCAGCCGTTGACCCCTACTTGGATTGCAGATGTTTTGGGTTCTGGTTCTCCACAGGCTGATCTAACTCTCCTGTCCGTCGACGCTGAAATGACTTTGAATGAACATCTTGCTTGATAAGAGGCGGAGTGTGTTATTCGTTGGGGAGCAGGCAAATCACCGAACACTACCGCTGGCCTTGGGTGTCGCCAGAGGCTCGCTAAATGGCGTATTTGCGACCTACTATGAGAAAGGCGGGAAGGCTGCTCGACTGAAGGATATCATCTCTGCGATGAAACAAAGTCGGGACTCACATAGTGCTGACTACTTGACAAGTATGTTTTGTCTTCTGGTATGCCGGGAACCCTCATATTTACACTGAACATAGTGCACCACGATCTCGAAGAGTTTCTGACTTACCTTTCTGGACTCGGAGCTACTTGGCAGACATTGAGCGACCACATTTATGCTTGGCGGGCGGACGCTCGATACCTGTCAAGGTTCTTCGACGAAACATCCTGATTGCCCCAAGGATGCTGCCATCTGGTTTCAATCCCCGTGGCGCCAGAGGCGCGAAGGTCCTGTCGCTGAACTGTTACGTGGGTTTATACAGTCTGCTCAGAGCTTCAATCAAGTTCGGGTGGGATCGTCATTTTGGGGACGTCCACGAACATGAAATATTTCCCCAATACGAGCTGGACGAACTCATACTGCATGCTGAGCAGTGTGGCTACACTCATTTCGATTGTGGGGGAAAGTTTCGTTCGGAGGATGTATCATTATGGATATTATCACCGGTCTGGCTCGGAATGCCTGTGGATAATTTGCGAGGAACAATGATTTTGAACGTTTTCGTCAAACCTCGTAGTAAGCTGCTATTCTGCGTCTCCTGCACATTTAACGCTCACTGTCCCATAATTTGCAGAGTGGAACGCCATCGATTTTGCGCCGACGATCCTTCAGCAGAG